>RQOL01000465.1:144992-274110 GCA_013076295.1 Sanderia malayensis | reverse complement strand
GAAAGCACCTCGAAATTGTTTTCACCTCTCAAAAAAGAGCAAAATACAGAAAAAATTAGAGGAAGAAAGTCGACATTACTTTAGCTGCGTTATCAGGGAAGAGTTATCGAAAGTTTCAACAGCAAAATCAATTGAGAACGACCCTAAAAACTCAAAATTTCGACTCCCTCAACAACCCTACTTCTTTGCATTTCGGCAATGTGGGAAGTAAGCTCGGAGAAGGTTGGAAAACAAAATCACAAATATCTCCGCAACCGTCTGACATATCGAAACACAGAAAGCGTTACTTTCTTCTCCGAAAAAAGCCGCTCCTTTTGAGTGCAAGTTTGTCTCCCTACACCCACGAACAAAAAAGCCTTTTTGACCTCAACGATTTTCTTTTGAAGTCTTTGTTCGCTTGACAGCCCATTGACAGCCCATTGTCCCCGATCAGAACCGGAAAAAAGTCGCCTCCGTCACGTGATATCATAGATTAGTAATATAGAGTGATATGCACTGTAATGTTGAAGAAATATGCACTCTCTGTTAACTTGACAAAAATGTCATATGGTTTTGACTACTGTGAGGTCATATCTGCAATCCGATCTCAGTTATCTCTTTCATGGAAAATATAATAGTCCAGGCGGTGAGTGAGGTAGGTATCACCTGAGTGGGTAATTTATGGGACAAGCATATTCTAGACCAGTTTTTGACGTAGAATCCGAATCTGCATGTTATTCATGAAAACGAGGACGCTTTTTTGAGATATTGCGTAATATTGCCTGGTTTTGGTCAAAATTCTTAACAGGCTGCGCAACGTGCTGAATTTGCAAACAATTAGTGGAAACGGCTTTCCTGTGACTATAGTAGCTTAAAGGTATAGCTTTCCTAATCTGGGTGCTAAAGTCTCATCAGAGGGTAGCCTCGGTTTCAAGGTATGTGATTTATCAACACTTAATTCATGAAGTACCAACCAAAATCCATAAATACTTTAGGTACTCACAACAAAACATTCAAAATTGATGTGACAAGCATGCTTCCACTAATTAGATTAACACTTCACTTTCTATGTCATAACAACCCTCCCACTTGATGTTTATAAGATCTAGGCAAGTTGTGTGGTCTTAAGGTGCTAAATATGAGATGTTGGACAGACAATTTTTATATGCATTTTTGAAAGAGGCCCATCGTGAGCAACTTGATTTGTGTCGTACACTACAAGCATCTCGGTGTTTGCAGCGAGCCTTTGACACCTTTGAATGAAGAAACATTTAAGAAACTTTTGGAAAGCAAAGATGCTCGTTGTACGTTCGGTGCAAGTTATCTTCACAAGGAACAGATTGAAAGTTTACCGCAATTTTTTGAATCTGGAAGGCATGGATTTCACAGACAATGCTAACCAGAAATTTACAAACACAATATCGGTTCTCAAAAGAAAATCCATGATTACAGAAGTATCTAAAAAACGACAGAGACGCTCTGGCCAATTTTCTAGTGTAATTTTTCCAAATCACTGTATGAAATGCAAGTCTTCAAACAATGTAACAGTGAAAGGCAAAAAGCAGCAACCAAAGAATCTTACAACTCTTTCGGCATGCGAACAGGTAAAAAAGGCTGCAGCACTTCACCACGATGAGGAGATCCTTCTTATCATTACAAATGAAGACTTGATCGCAAGAGAATTTAAAATGCATGAAAAATGCTATAGAGATTACACACAGGTATGTACAAAAGAAAAAACGCAAACCTCAACTGCAACATGTAATGACAATGATGAAGACAGTAGTGTAAGACTTCAGCGCTTATTTGAATTTGTGCAGCATCATGTGATAGAGGGAGAGCAATCCGTGTCAATTAAGTTATTGACAGAAGTGTACGGTCTTGAAAAAGAAGATTGCAGGCTGAGGGGGAAGGTGAAGCAGAAGTTAGTGCAAGAGTTTAAGGATAAATTGTTGTTTGTGGCAGTTATGAATAACGAAGCACAGATTGTGCTTAGTAAAGATGTTCCTACAAATACAAAAAAGAGTAGTTTTCTGGATAGTTATTGAAACTTTGTAGTAAAAGAGGCTGCTAATACGATAAGAAATGATGTTATGTCGCTGATTCAAACAGCATCTGATTTGCCATGGCCACCGACTGTCGAAACGTTGTTGTCCGAGGAACGTCAGCCACCGGAAAACTTGACAAATTTTCTAACACGTTTGCTACATTCAAGCGCACACAGTGCAGGAGAAGAAGTTAAACGCCACATTGATTCACTTTCTCAGGACATTATTTACAGTATATCTAAAGGTAAATTTCTTAGCGGCAAGCATGTTTTACTCGGATGTGGGCTGCACAGTATGACAGGATTAAAAAAAGCCTGTTGACATTTTAGCAAGATTGGGTCATTGCTGCAATTAGAATAAGGTTTAAGAAATAGAAACAGCTCAAGCAGAACTGGCAGAGAGAATGATTTCTTTGCAACACCCCCTGCCTCTTATTCCAGTAGATGCTGCTGGGAAGGCACCAACAATTTTTTGGTGGGATAACTTTGATTGTAAAACGGAAACAAAGGAAGGCAGCATACATACATGCCATGGGGTAGGTTTTCAAGAGGAGTCTGACCGTTGTACTGAAAGAGACGAGACCTTGGAAGTCCCAGTTTCAAAGAAGAGAACAGTTTCAGTTGAAGCGCAAGAATTGAAAAAGGTTAAGGTAATACCGCACAAAGAGCCTCCGCCGTTTGATAGCATTCCTACCAATACCAACAATGATGACAGTGCAAGCCAAATACTGCTATGTTGGAAAGTTCTCAGACGTTCTTACTCTGAGGGTACACAGGAAATTGCAAGGTTTGTTGGTTGGGTGGCAGCATGTTTTGGCAGAAATAATTCCCAAAATACGCAAATAACATTTTTGCCTCTTATTCAACATCCAATAACTGAATACAGTACTGTGCTAGAATGCATTACTCAATCACAGAAGTTAGCTTCTGTTTCAAACATGAAATACACACATATCACTGTTGATGCAGGTGCAGCCGCCAAGTTCTATCACATCATTTGGAACCATCCGACAGATTTTGAAAATGTTTTGATCCATTTAGGTGACTTCCATGGGATGATGGAATTTTTCTCAGTAAGTGGCAAGATTATAAAAGGAAGTGGACTGGAGGAAATAGTATACCAAGCGGGGTTGTGCTCTTCAGGTGGAATCAATGGTGTTTTAACAGGCAAGCATTACAATCGTTCATGGATGGTGCATGAAAGCGTTGCTGAAGGAGTAGAAAGATTGTTCTGGTACAGTTTCATTGATACCCTACCTAAGGTACTAGAATCGCATCTCAGAAATATCAAGGCGGAGGAAGATTGTAGGAAGATCATCGCTACAAGTTTGTTCCAGAAGTTTGAAGAGCAATATGAAAGAAAGAGACGTGAATGTCTAAGTGGTGATAATGGGAAAACTGCTCAATTTTGGATGCAATATTCGACTCTTGTTGATGCGCTACACAAGATGCATTTCGCAATTAACACGAACGATTTTCAGTTGAGACTTGATTGCTGGAAAAAGCTTGATTGCTGGAAAAAGCTTTTCAACTAACAAGCAGAATTATGCTCGCTATGGCTCTTATGTTTGCATGCAATCCGGAAACCTGGAGGAGACACATCCTGGTGCAAGGGAAGAGCTTGAAGACAAAGGAATCTCTGTATGTCGCAGTAATGTCAATATCAGACAATCGATTGATGGAGCAGGAGAGCAAACTTTCATGAAAAGCTCTAAAGGAAGCGGTAATATAATCATTTTATTTTTCGAAGCTTGTTTTAGCCGATGGACATCTTACTCTTCAAAAGGCTGTTTGAGATTTACATTGAGATTTACAAAAGAGGACAAAAAACTATAATGCCCCTGAATAAACTTTTTTCTTTTTCACAGGTGGCATTTGTTAGAACATATTACGCAATATCTCAAAAAAGCGTCCTCGTTTTCATGAATAACATCCACATTCGGATTCTACCTCACAAACTGGTCTAGAATATGCTTGTCCCATTAATTACCCACTCAGGTGATACCTACCTCACTCAACGCCTGGACTATAAGGGACACATTGTTTTTTCCTTCCTCACTTCTCTCTTCGGATAAGCATGTGAAAATATGAATTTTTATACATATGGCCTTAATATTTTTTTAGCTTTCAAAACAAGCGGGCTAAAATTGTTCTGAGTAACACATGTCAAAAGTAGAACATCGTTATTAACTTTATGTCAAGTTATTATCAACAGCCCTTGATAATAACTTGATATACTTTTAAATGCTTTTATACTTTTATGCAACAAATTTTTACATAGTGTTTTTATTTCAAAAATTTATAGATTTCAATGCACTGATTAACGTGGCGCAAATAAAATTTGCAAATTATGTATACTTTTTCGCTATTAGCCTTCAAAGTAGGCAATTTTGACCTTTTTCGTGCGATAACTGAACATCACTGTGATGTCATCAAAGTCGCGTCTGCAACGTCAAGCAGGCTTCCTTCTATTGAATTGAAATTCGACATGGCGAGCTGTGAGCGAGCACACAGCACACGTATCGTTTCATAATGTTGCTGATAGTATTTCAAAACAAATCAAACAGAACAAGGTCTTTTTAGGGAGTTCAGTTCAGGAGACAGACATCATTCGCACCCACCGACTAGGATAGCAGGATTTTATTCATTATGGCGCTCATTTTTGCCTTGAAATAAAGAGAGATATTGGGAAAGAATTAAAGAAGAGATTAAAGCTAAAATCAAACGCTATTCCTGTAATAGATACAGTAAACAAGCTCGTAAACCAACCCATGTGACTCTCAGCTTTACTCGGGCCTAAGCACTCCTCGACCAGAGTGGTTAGGCCTGAGCCGACCAAAACAGATGTCAGAGAATTTAACTTTTTGGGGTGATAACAAAGGAATTTTAATTTCCGAAGTTTCTAAAAATAATTCAATGTCTGCAATTTTGGGCTAAAATAAGTTATTACAAAAAATAAGACCTGGGATAAGCCAAACCAGGGCTACATGTCGTTCCACAGCAACTCGAAGCAACAATGGCGGCGCGGGATGACGTCACATTTTTTGGAGGTACCCATTTTCAAACTTAAATTGTGTCTCTAATGTTAAACAAAATGACACCAATTTTTTTCAGAACGACGGCTAAAAGATTCGCCCTTATGTTGGTTCAGCCGGAGCTCAAATATCCCCACCCTGAGTGGAGCTATTAAAAAAAAACCAAACGACGTTCGAAAAAACCCATTGACTTCCATTGCGAGAAATAATATGGGTCATCACTGTGACGTCACACCGTTGCAATATTTTTCGCAAAAGGTGGCCTGATTCAAGGTGAAATTAAAGTAACTTATACTTGTCAGATGCACGTCAAAATTGCATCAAACTGATCAGTACATCTTTGGCTTTCATTTAAAATAAAAAAATCGATATGTCAAATTTTGTTGCATTAGCACTTTAATAAGAACAACTAGTGCCTTGCAGCAATTTGCCGGAGAGATTTGAATATGTATAGAAAACTATTCAACACAATTTCATTCAATTCAATTTGAAAATCCGCAGTAACAGATATAGCTACTAGGTCCATTAAAAAAAATCATTCTCGTTTTGAATTCATTGACAACAGACACATTAATATATTGAAATTATAGTGGCTCAACAAACTCATCAGGTAAGAAACATCGTTAGTTTTATACTGTAGTATTATACTGTATATCATGTTGAATATTCTATTGACATGAAAGATAATCTTCAGGAAATATAATTGATGGAAAACAGATCTAACAAATATCTCTGATCTTGTGATTTTAAAATACAAAAAAATGGGTTTCTGGGCTACGGCCTAAGTTGATTTTTGATAAATTGCAAACTTAATAGTCAAGGAGCATGAAACAAGGCAACACTTTTGTGCTTTTCAATATTGACAATATATATGTATAATGATCTTTTTCGTTTGCTCCTTTTTTACAACTTTACTTGAACACATATTCAGAAAAATCTGTCGACAATGAAGGTGCCTTACCAGTTGCGTTAATGCGTTACAGGGTGAAAGAAAAAAAAAACTGAGGACCTTGGTTACCTTCTAAGTCTAATTGGAAAATAAATCCTTTTAAGCTTCGCTGTATTTACAATAGATATATATATAACCATATCTATAGATTCTTACTCTCTATGCTGGCATCACAGTGCTCAATGTACAGAAGTACAGAGCAATAATGGAATAGAAGCAGGAAAGTAGACTTAGTTCTCTGTTACTCTGAGCTTCATGCTTTTGCAATCATCGGACATACTACAAGTTTTTGGGTGAGGCAGAGACCACACCATCAGAGATCAATGACTCACTTTTAAAGAAACGTTCTGAATTAATCTTCAAATGCCGACACGAAAATAAATCTTATGTTATGAACAATAGACCCTTAACAAGCCAATCAACCTCTATGTACAATGAGTAATGATTGCATCACGGGTAATGATTGCATGCTGGCGAACGGACGTGTTTTGCAACACGGTAGACTTCAAAGAAAGTCACCCTCAGGGGCAACACGATTCGTAGCATGTTTTAGTTTTTTAGTTCTTTTCTTAACGTTTTTATTTTTATTTTCTGCCAAAATACTATATGATAGCAAATGGTTTAGAGTTAATATTTACAACATGGAGCTAAGCAAAGACACGGAATGAATGATTCAAGATTCAATTTCAAGAGCAATCGCCCCACAGATGAAACTCCATAGTGATGCCATAGAGGAAAAGTTATCTAACAGCCTGGACATTTTTACATCTCGTCTGGATAAAATCAGTGAGAGAATAGACAAAATGGAAAAAACGCAAGGGACCTTTCACTCGAAACTTAATTCGCATGATGGGTACATCGACAACACAAGGAAAGAAAATGCAGAGATCAAAAAAGAGCGCGAGGAGCTGCTAAAGAAAGTGAACGAGGGGTAAAAGAAGGTGGAAGTCGCACAAGCCAAAGTTGATGAATTAGAGCAATACGGCAGGAAGGCCATGCTAGAAATAAATGGATTTCCAAGATTAGCTGATGAAGATCCCTGGAAAATAACAGTGGATCTCGCCGAGAAACTTGACGTCTTGTTCACTGAGGAGAACATCGAAGCATGCCACCGGATTTCAATGAACGAAAAAGCTGGGATTATTGTTGAATTCGCCTCAAGGAAGAAGAGAGACGAACTTCTGAATGCACGGAGAAAGCTGATGAATGTTTCCATCAAGGACTTTGGCTACCAAAATGACGGTAAAATTTTTATTAATGAAAGTTTAACCAGTAAACGTAAGGCTCTTATAAGAGATCTTAAATCTAAGAAGGATGAGTATGCTTTTAAGTATGTTTCGTCGAAGAAGGGCACTATTCTCATTCGCCGGGATGAAAATAGTCGCGCAATTCGAATCAATACATTAGCTGATTTAAACAAATTAAATGAGTAATTTAAATAGGCAATGCCCGAAGTGTTCAGTGATTGTTGGGGATCATGATCAATCAATCTGTTGTGACCTATGCAATTCCTGGTTTCATTTGAAATGCTCCCTTTTAAGAAAAAAAGATTTCGAACGTTTTTTGATAGATGAAAATCTAACATGGTATTGTGCCTTTTGTTTAAAAACTTCCCTCCCTTTTCAATCTATGACAGACAACAGTTTTTTAAATTTTCTTTGTATTTCACAAGAATCTGAGGATTTTTTAACTCGACTTACGTCACCCGCCTCGGGGTTTTCACGGAACTGCTCAGCTTGTAACAAATGTTCGTGATGTTAAAATTCAATACCGTGCCAACATTGTCAGAGTCTTACTCATAGAAGATGTTCCGGACTAAAACCGCGTGAGACATTAATTCTTGCAAAAACACTTAAATATTAGCGTTGTGGTTATTGCATTGAAAGAATATTTCCGTTCACAAACATAAAAGACGACGAACTGCTAAGTTTAGTTTTTAATTCGAATATCGCATGTCCTTGCCAAAAAGCTTGCGTAGATATCGATAATTATGACAACCTTGAGACTTTGGACCTTTGCAAATTGCGTTTGTCTGAACATGACCCTTTGTTTGAAAATGACCTTGACAGACACGCAGCTTTCCATGATAACTTTGATTATTACACAAACCATGAGTTCCATAAACTTGTTCGGAATTCCTGCATACCAAAAGGCGACGATAAACTAAGTTTGATTCATACCAATATATCATCTTTATTAGGCAATCTCGATAACATAGAGAATCTGATAGTTGACTTTGACGCTGATTTCGATTTTATAGCTCTAAGCGAAACATGGCATGTAAAATCTAACGATGCCAGATTTACCAATATGTGTATTCCAGGTTTTCATCCCTACAACGGTATTCAAGGCAGTAGTAAAAACGGGGGTTGTGGCTTTTTCATTAAAGAAAATCTCAATTACCATGTAAGAAATGATTTGAATAAGTCATTCAAATCTGATACTTGCGAATACGAGGCCTTTTGGGTGGAAATAGAGAAGCATAAAGACGTTAACTTGATACTGGGTGTAGTCTATAATCACCCTCGCAGAGATCCAACACAGTTTATAGAATTCCTTTCTACTTCTCTAAGAAAACTCACGAGGGAAAATAAAAAAATTATATTTTGCGGTGATTTTAACCTTGATTTGTTAGCATTTGAAAATAAACCCATTGTTGAAGAATTTTTAAATACGGTGTTTGCCAATTTTTTTGCAGCCTTTGATTTTGAAACCAACAAGAATAATCGAAAATCAAAAGCCTTCGCTTATAGACAACATTTTTATAAATTCTGTTGATAATAACGCATGGAGTGGAAATTTAATTGCAAAAATTTGCTATCACTTGCCTAATTTTCTTATCCTTGACCAAAAGCTTAATAAAAGTAAACAAAAACCAGAATTTAGGAGAGATTATAAGAACTTCAACGAAAATGAGTATGCTTCTGCTATTAAATCAAAATATCTCTTACCAATGCCGGATGTAAATTTAGATAAGAATTTCAAACATTTCCAAAATAGTATACTGAATACAATTAACAAATACGCTGCTTTCAAAAAGGTAAGTAAGCGGCAAGCTAAGCTTAGAAGAAAACCCTGGATCACAACTGGCATTTTAAAATCTATTTCAATCAAAAATAAACTTTATAGGAAATTTCTAAAATCCAAGGATAAATTTTGGTATCAGCGTTACAAATATTACAGAGATATGTTGAATCATCTGCTGAGGAAAAGCAAACAAATCTATTTTAAAGAGTATTTTGAAAGTTGCAAGAAGAACTCCAAGAAAATTTGGATGGGTATTAACGATTTATTAAGAAAATGAACTAAGAAAAAAACAAGTGATATTTCATTAAAAATTGGTAACACTATAGTAAATAACCAAAAAACAGTTGCCAATCATTTTAACGAATTCTTTACCGGAGTAGCACAAAACTTAGTTAATAATTTAGGTAATACATCAAAGAGATTCACAGATTATTTACCCATTCGACAACCCAATAGCTTGTTTATCAATCCTGTTTCAGAGTTTGAAATTAGTGATCATATTAGTAGTTTAGATGCCAAAAAATCAGCAGATGCATATGATATTCCAATTAAGATGGTTAAGGCTATTAAAGACGATACAGTAGGACCACTGACGGTACTTGTAAATGAGTCTCTCTCTACAGGTCACTGCCCTAAGATATTAAAGTATGCCAAAGTCATACCGATCTTCAAGGCTAACTCACCATTAGAGGTAACAAACTATCGCCCTATATCTCTTCTACCAATTTTTAACAAGATCATCGAAAAACTTATGTACACCAGGTTAAACAACTTCCTTGAAAAAAATAAGGTAATTTTTAAACATCAATTTGGTTTCCAAAAGAACAAGTCCACTACCCTTGCAATACTTGATGTTACTACAAAGTTGATAAATGCAATTGAGCACAAGAAATTTTCCTGTTGTATTTTTCTCGATTTTGCAAAAGCATTTGACACAGTCGACCATGAAATTCTTTTGCATAAATTGGAATATTATGGTATAAGAGGTGTCGCATTGGAGTGGTTTTGTTCTTACTTGACAGGTAGAAAACAAAGTGTCTTTGTTGGCAATGAGCTCTCAGAAAGTCTTGATATTTCCTATGGTGTACCTCAAGGTAGTGTCCTTGGTCCTTTACTATTTCTTTTATACATAAATGATATACCTAATTCTTCCAAAAAGTTTGACTTTCACCTTTTTGCCGATGATACGAGTCTTTTTATGTCACATGCCAATATAAACATTTTAGAATCAAATATAAATGCAGAATTGAATAACATTTCTGACTGGTTAATTGCTAATAAACTCTCTTTAAATACAAAAATCAAATTATTTAATATTTTCCCCCCAAAATAAAAGAGTAAACCAAGAAGTTGTAATCCATATTAACAATGAAAAATTAGAGGAAACACAGAGCGTGAAATATCTTGGTGTTTTAATAGATAATAAATTAAATTGGAAGACCCATGTTCAACAAACTAATTTGAAAATATCAAAGGGTGTGGGAATAATAGCTCGATTGAGACACTTTGTTGGTAAAGATGTTCTTATTAACATTTACAATGCTTTTATTCAACCACACATTAATTATGGCATTATAAATTGCGGAGGAACATATAAAAGCATTTTAGACCCTTTAAAAAAAAGCATGAAACGTGCAGTACGTTTGATCACTTTCCAATCACAAAGAGCCCACAGTCAACCTCTATTTAACAAACTGAAATTGTTATGTCTTGAAGACAGCTATAAAAATGAATGTGGTAAATTTATGTTTGATATAAATAAGAATAATGGCTCCTTGAAAACAATTCCTAGACAAAACACTTCAAATTTATCATACCATGCATGATTACTGTTATTGTTACTGTTTAAGCTATTGTTACAATGTAGTATTTTTGGCTTTTATTTTTAACTTCATTTTTAATTTTAAGTTACTTTAATTCTTTTTTCTTTGCTATTTAGTGTTACTGTTACTGTTACTGTTTGCAATATTCAAGTCATGTAGTTTAACATAAGAGCACTTGGCTCGATAGCTCTTTTGAGTTCTTTCCAAGTGTCCAAAGCTTATCCTTGATTACATTTTTATATTGTTGTTAAACCCTGTAATTAAAAGCTTGAATTTATACATGAAATGAAATGTATAAATAACCTTCTTTGTTTTAAATTCTCACACCTTATGTACATAAATATCGTTTCAAATCGGGATGCATTTCATTGTAGTCTGTCTGATGATTGTGAAAACATCATATGACACCCCAGTGAGGTGGATGAAGCAAGGACTAAATTTGTGGAGATCGGGTATGCGCTCTTCTTGATGGCCCTGAGCTCCTCTCTCCCTGAGCCAAAATTCAAAGAATCGGGAGATATTTTGCAATATGTGGACTTGTTGAACGGCACGAAAGAAGTGAAGGCTAATTCAGAAGGTTGTGTTGAAGACGTACTGGCTCACTTGATGGAGAATCCAGCACAAATAAAAGTAAGCACAAAAGAAGGAACCAAGAAAAAGAAAAGTGACAAAGAAAAGCAAAAAAAGTAACTTTTTAATACATAAATTAACTTTTTAATTTTATTTTCTTATTTACATCATCACATTGTCTAAATTTTATCCACCTCTCATTGATATACATTGTTCCAGTTCCGTTTTTGATGTTTAATACTATAGTATATCTACAGTCTATATCTACATTTGATGAAAAATTTATTTAATCTAAAGTCAATTTATTGTTTTTCAATTAAATCTTATTGTTATTACATGTGCAAGGAGAAGTTGAGGACAATATTTTTCTGAGTTTGTACATTGAATCTTGCAAAAGCAATGTCCCTGTTATGGATTGTAGCTTACAAATCATATGCAATCTTTTTTTTACAACCATGGATAAACTTTAGATGCTGGGCAACCCTGATCTCAAAGGAAATTAAAGTAATTATGTTTTGGATTTTGAAAACAATTTCTTATTGAGGCCTTATAGATTTTTTGGCCTGTAAAATAACCCATTCTTCCATACTGATGCTTTATAGTTTGAAGCACTTGCAACTGCAACCTCGTTATGAATATGAGGTGCCATATGCAACACAAATCATCCCGTAAGTGTCAAAAACCTCTAGAAATATATTTCTTGTAACTTGAAAGACACTTGTGTTACTGCTCTTTACAAAAATTAACATTTTCTACTACTGATGCCTTATATTTCAGTCACTTGAACGTCAGCCTCATTATAATTTGAGACAAACGTTTTTTATGGAGAATATATATAAAGAACACCAATAAGGTCTGTAAGTTTAATTGCTATTACGTTCAGGGTTAGTTTTCCTTGTCATGTGGCAGTTTGAGAATTTTCCAATACTGAAGCCCTAAAAACTCAAAAGTTTATAACCTGAGGCCTCCTTTTGAATATTCAAATTTCGTTCCTCGCAGTTGTAGATATTGGAAGCATCTATCAAGTGAGGAACTTGCAGGCCACTATCTGTCTTCACCTATTTTTGAGAATTTTGCAAAATCCTGAACAGTAATGAAATTTTCCCTACTGAAGCCTTATATTTCGGTCACTTGTAACTTCAGCCTCATTGTGAATATAGAGAGGCACTTTTATAGGTGATATATATAAAGAACACAAATAAAGTTTGGAACATTAATTGTTATGGGTGTCAGGGTTAGTTTTCCTTGTCATGTGGCAATTTGATAATTTTCCCATACCGAAGCTTTAAAAATTCAAAAGTTTATAACCATGGTTTCGTTGCCAAGATTAAAGTTTTCTTCCTCTCACTTGTAGACAATGGGGATATCTATCAAATGGGAAATTGTCAGACCGCTCACTCTCTCTACCTATTTCTGAGACTTTTGCAAAATCTTGAAAATTTTTGTTTGATCCGGAAACCTTATAAGTTGGCACGCCATTTTTTTCTGCCTCGTTTCCACTCAAACAATAGAGTTCTTTTCAAGATGTTCAACCTACTACTAGTAGTGAAATATATTTTTCTCAAGCTTGTATCTTCACCATGCTTCCTACAAGACGAGGGCCTAAGTCTTCCCATACTGAAGTCAATAAAATTAAATGAGGAATAACATTAGCCTCGATTTGAAAATGAGGTTCATTTTTTGTCACAAGGTAGCAACGAATGATGTCTTTTATGCCCTGGAATATCAGTGTTTAATATATAAAACTCTTTCTGTTGCATAACCTTAAAATTTCACTCTAGTAGTGAAGGCAAAGAGGTTTTCAGTAAAACAGCCGTAACATGGAAATGAGGTTTTTCAAAAATTTTCCCCTTCAGATAATAACTTCGCTCCCCATTCCCTAACGAAGTAGAAAATGAAAAGTGGGGGTCACGCTTGTCAGAAAAGTTACTATTAAAAAATAAATAATTAATAGTGTACACTATTAAAAATGCCACAAAGCCTTACACATTATAAAGCTATCTGTTTTATGTTAGAATTAGATACGTACATACTGTTGCCTACCAAAAGGAATGCTTATCGCTGTCCGAAAAGGTTACCTAGTAATAACTGGCTTGTGTAATAAAACTGGCTGGTCTCAAAGCCAGTAATAACTGGCTTTGAGAGCACTCTGGGCTTCATGTCCTGTGCACACAGGCCTGCAGGCAATCAAGTTAAACGGTAGGCAAGAATGCCGGGCTCTCGGGGTTGTGCTTGGTGGTGCTTCTGATGCGCTGGTCGGCATCGGTGAGCGACGTTCTCTATTTTTTTACCCCTCGATAATGTTTCGCCCACCTTTTCGGACTGGTATAAAATTTTCGAGATCAGTGGATTTTTGGAACGACGATGGCAGGCTGGCAGGCAGGCGACAGGCAGGGGAGCAGAGTGCAGTGCAGAGCAGGAAGGCGCTGTGAGAAGGTGCCGTGGTCTGCTGGGCCCGAGATGGGCTCGATTTGTCTGAAAGTTTTTCCCTTCTGCCCACTTTTCCAGACTTTCCCCTAGTGGTACTTGCACCAGTCTTCCTTGCATGCATCCATCCGTGTACACAGATGGTGCCCGCCAGTCAGGAGGCGTAAGAGATGCACAAACTGACGCACAGACGGATGCAGAGGCCAATGCAAGAAAAACCTGTTGCCAGTTTCCAGTGGCAAAACAGCAGGCCTGTAAACACACGTGTCAACACATCTATTTATGTGTGAATGTTGACATTTTGATCGTAAACAAGATAAACATGTGGAAATTCCTACCGTTTCTTGACAAGATGTTTGCTAAGTGCTTTTCAAATGTTGGAAAAATATATGGCAAGAGAGGAGAGGAGAATTTAAACAGGGACAAGGACAAGACATGTTTGGAGAAGTAGACATCATGCTGCGAGACTTGCTAATGTGAGGGGGTGAGCAGCGGCGGGGAAGCCTGGGAAGGGACCGATGCTCTTCGACGTCAATCAAATTGTAGCAGAGCGACTCCTTACCTGCTGGAATCCCTGGCTGTGGGTGAATAGACATGCCGGCAGCAGTGTGAGCTGAGGTTGGGTCTGGTGTTGGATGCATGGCTGGATGGAGAGGAAGCAAGACGTGGCCCTATGGTTCGGGAGGCAATGTTGAGGCAAGCCTAGCAATGAAAGCTCTGCCTGCCTCTCGGGGATCAGCAGAGACCGTACCCTGTCTGCAGTGAGCATTCACGATGGAGTCAGTAGTCAGTAGTAGTGGGGAATTTCGGAGAAACAATGAGGGTGACTTGCAGGCCAATGAAGTGCGAGAGTGATAGCTGGAATAGACGTCAGCCTCTGTGGCCTTGCGATGGTTGACTTTGGTGTGAACCCTGTGCATCAGCCGGTCAGCTGTTTCACAGATAGTGCGTGAAGCGTGAGGTGTTGTGTTGTGTTAACAGGTCTGTGATGCCCTAGATGTTCTGGGCCGCACACGCGCTACACTGACGATGGCAGCAAATTTAACATTGGCCGTAGGGGTGGGTAATCTTCTCAAAGATCGTCATTATGGGTATAGATCATTGCAATTATTGATCTTGAAAAAGGAATTCCTAGTAAGCGGGAGTCATCAGCTCGCATTGATTACATCCCTGCCCTTTGTACACACCGGCCTTCGTTACTACCGATTGAATGGTAGTGAATGACGGATTGAACCATAGTGAATGATTCGCAGTGTATTTCTTTGTTATTGGTTCATCATTCTAGTCCCGAGTTTTGGCTGTTTTATAGCTCAAGGAGCGATTTGAGTGGAAGTGGAGCAGCCAAGCCAACACAATCTGATGTAGACTATTTCAAGATTTTCATTGTGTCAAACAAGATTTGATGTTTGATAATTCTATTTTTCAGCTGTAAATTTTATCCCTTGGTCCTATGGATTGGAAACTGTGCATCATTTTTCAAGCCAATCAAACTGGAGAGACTCTACAGTGTCCTGCAATTTCTAAAAGGAAGGATGTTGGCACAAGCTACTCATCGTTTGCTAATAACCTCCAAGAATTAATAACGCTGTAAATGCCTCAAAGCTAATTTCGCTTGCACTGGATTGTGTAACTGTGGAGGAAATTGCAATTTATGAGTGGACCATATTATAAAAACAATAAAAGTCAGTTGATTTTACTTTTTTTTCAATTCCAAGGAATATTGTTGCTCTTATATTTTGACAAATTTATCACAGCCTCGTTTTCGTGACAGGATTATAAACGCATGTGCAGCTCACCACTCATTTTTGTATAAGTTAGAGCACCTAAATATAACCGTATTTATTGGTTTTGTCTCTATTTCTTTTCTCTCACGGGGGATATGGGGTAATTAAGACACAGCCTCGGTTTCATGTGACCAGTTTCTGAGCATGCGTAGTTCTCCACTCTAAGACTTAGTACTGCTTGGATCCATATCAGAGATCATATAGTAAATGCTTATTATTATTCCTGCAAAGTTTTATGCTTTTATCACTAAAATGACCAATTCAGGACGTTAGCAGCTATACTACTCTGAAATTTGAAAAACAAAACATTTGCTTCTCAAGTTGTAAACAAAGACTTTAACCGTGAATAAGACAGTCACATAAAGAATTTTATATTTTTTAAAATTTTAAAACAGTCTTTTAAATGAGAGAGAATTTGCGTTGTTTTCAGTGAAAAAAACCATAATTATTGGCGTTTTAATTACTCCGCCTCGATAAATTTTGGTGAAAAATTTTCATGGGAACTCTTCACAGTTTTCTTTAAATATTATTGTAAAACAATATGATATAGTTTAAATTATGTTTTCATTTGAAAATTTATGAAACTTTGAGTATATTTCTGCTGAAGAAATTTGCTATTGAAACCTGTTTGGTATATCTACATTGTCATGTAAATTTTCTTGCTCAGGCCTTGGGCCACGTCTAGACGCTATTTCTCATCAGGATGTGCAATACTTTTGCGCACTAAGTGTATGTAGGTATAGTATGGTTTTATAGTAGGTATAGTAGGTATAGTATGTTTGTATGATAGGTATAGTATGTTGGTATAGTATGTAGGTATAGTATGTAGGTATAGTATGATTTTATAGTAGGAATAGTAGGTATAGTATATTTGTATGGTAGGTATAGTATCTAGGTATAGTATGTTTCTATAGTAGGTATAGTAGGTATAGTATGTTGGCATAGTATGTAGGTATAGTATGTAGGTATAGTATGTAGGTATAGTATGATTTTATAGTAGGAATAGTAGGTATAGTATATTTGTATGGTAGGTATAGTATCTAGGTATAGTATGTTTCTATAGTAGGTATAGTAGGTATAGTATGTTGGCATAGTATGTAGGTATAGTATGTAGGTATAGTATGATTTTATAGTAGGTATGGTAGGTATAGTATGTTTGTATAGTAGGAATAGTATGTTGGTATAGTATGTAGGTATAGTATGATTTTATAGTAGGTACTAGGAAGGCTGGCGCGCTTCGCGCACCACCTCCCTAGTGTGTTGGCCTTCGATCTGAGTGGAACAGCGATCTTCAACAAAAATGGGCCTAGTGTGTTGGCCTTCGATCTGAGTTGAACAGCGATCTTAAACAAAAGTGCTGTGGGTTGTATTGTTTGGCCTTTGATCTGAGTTGAACAGCGATCTTAAACAAAAGTGGGGTGGGCCTCTTTTGTTTTGGTCTTTGATCTGAGAGAAATGGCGAGCTGTTGGCGTATTTAGAGCAGACTTTCGATAGATAAAACTGACTTTCGCTGTAAGTGTATAATTTGAGGAAATAAAATTTTAAAATTGGAAATTATTAAATAACAATTAGAAATAACAGTAACAGATAAAAATTAGAATAATTATGAAGATTATGTTAAGAATATAGTAAATATATTTATATAGTAAAAACAACAGAAGAAAGTTTTATTAAATGATTGTGACTTCGGCGTCAACATATTGCCGGTATAAGAAAAATGTATGTTGCTGTGCTGTTAGAAGTTTTGGTGCCTGTTAGTGATAGTTGCTGTTAGTTAGTTTTTGTTATGTATCTGTTATTCTGTGCTGTTGTCATCGTTAGGTTCGTCATTGTTTACCTGTGTTGGGACTCGTCGTTTTGTTCATGTTCAGTAGGGTGTGGTCGTTCTTGTTGTGGCTGGGTTTCGTCTGGAGGCAACATGCTGACGTCGAAGTTGTCTTCTTGGAGTGATAGCTGAAGTTGTTGTTCGAAGTGCTTTTCTAACAACTTCATTGCCAGTTTTTCGTTGTGCTTTGCTCTGGCCATTCCCTCCTTTACTTTCGATTTTGTCATCCGATTCGAATTGCGAATCTTCTGATAGCACTGGTTTGCTAACTCTGTATTTTGGTTGATGAACCTGCATGTTTGCTCTAAACGTGCAGCTGTGTCGTGGGATGTTCTTGCAATAATTTTCAAATCTTGGTCCATGCTAAAAATGTTAGAAAAGCGTGTCAGAATGTAAAGCAACAGGGTTTCATTGTTTTGAAAAAGCTCAGCGAGGCAAAACATCGACAACGCCGTTGTCAAGCTCTGGGCATCTCCCTTGCACGCAAAACGAAAGGCCAGCAAGACAGCAGGCACGCCATCCTCTCACACCAAAGAGAAAGGCCTAGTTACAGGAAAACGGAGGGGGAAGAATTTTGTAAGTAGAAAAGAGGAAATATCTTTAAAATTAAAAAGAATTTTTAGCCAAAAAGAGCCTTGACACTGGAGGAGATGAAGGGGTATAAATGAGAGTGTTTTTGGAAGAGAATAAGAGGGGCACGAAAGGGCTACGGGGGCTACAACATGTTGACTGGGTTGCCTTTGATGCGGACACCTTTGCCGCTACGATTTTAGTATATATTGATAGTAGGTGTAGTCTGTTTGTATAGCAGGTATACTATGTTGGTATAGTATGTAGGTATAGTATGTTTTATAGTAGGTATAGTATGTTGGTATAGTATGTAGGTATAGTATGTTTGTATGGTAGGTATAATATGTAGGTATAGTATGTAGGTATAGTATGATTTTATAGTAGGTATAGTATGTTTGTATAGTAGGTATAGTATGTAGGTATGTATGTATGTATGTATGTATGTATGTATGTATGTAGGTATGTATGGGCATGAACACGAACAAATGCAGCGCACGAATGCAGCACACGAATGCAGCGCACGTGCAACATTACATATGCTTATCTTGAAAAGTCTTCTTTTTCTGTAATCATTTCTTCTCATAATTAATCACACTACCAGGGTGTTTCCACCCACATACTGACAACATTTACGCATTCTGTGACATTTCCAGGAGGTCTCGATTTCTGTTGTCCATATTTTATTCCACGAGGCCATCTTCATTCTATGTACTTTCATTTCAATGTTAATTAGATAATGAGATTCTCCATTACTATCATGCTCACCAAGCATATGCATAACTTACTACTTACCATTTAAATCACAATTATCTTAATCTTTTTCGAGTATTTGCAGTTTGGCAGTTTGGCAGCTTGGCAGTTGCCGTTGATTTTTATTTCGTTCCCATTTTCGGTAGGTACTTTCAGTTCAATGTTACTTGGATAATGAGATTCTCCATTACTATTATGTTCACCAACTATGTGTATAATATAGCTTACTACTTACCGTTTCAATCACAATTATCTTCTTCTTTTTCCAGCATTTGCAGTTTGGCAGTTGCTCTTTGATTTTTATTCTGTTCAGATTTTTGGGTATGTACTTTTCTTTCAATGTCACTAACATAATGAGATTCTCCAATGATATTATATTCACAAAGCATGTGTAGAATTTACCTACTTACCATTTTTAAAGCACTATTATTGCTACGGTCGCCTGTGGTTGCGGCACTTTGTGCGCTGCATTCACTTACACTCATGCCCCTTTCAACCCCACATACACTGGGTTAGCTGGCCACACTCGCCTGTGGTTCCCGCACTCCGTGCGCTGCATTTACAATGGGTTGGCTCACTCTGCTTGCCTGTCTATCTATTATCAAGAAACATTAACTGATAGGGCGCACTTTGTGTGCTGCATTCAATAACGCTCATGCCTCTACCTACTCATCTTACAACAGTTTGGCTCGCCTGATAATGCTTTATCATAATTTGTTTATTAAAACTTTGGGCTTGTTTACATTAGGCCTAAGCTTCACAGTATGCGGAAACAACAATGGCGGTCGCCTACTGCACTTAGTAAGCAAAAATATTGCACAACCTGATGAAAAATGATGCCTAGAAGTGGCCTAAGGCCTGAGCAACAAAACTTACATAACAATATGAAAATACCAAACGGATTTCAGTAGCCAATTTCTTTGGCAGAAATATACTCCAAATTTCATACATTTTCAAATGAAAACATCATTTAAATGTTTTCACAAATTTTAAAATTTTTTTCATAATTTTAGAAAGCGATTTGGGGGGAGTAATTGGGGTCCGAATTGGGGCAGTTTTGGACGTGACGTCAAACTGCGGGAGGGTGATCAGCCGTGGCGGAGAGCGGAAGCAAACAACAGGGATTATCAGTGTCGAGATGAAATATACTTTTGCATTTGATTTGACTTGGCTGAGTCGCATATGATGTATGTGTGAGAGAATGCAGAGATGTTTTCAGAATCTACATGGACTATTTACGCTCAGAGTTGGCTTTTTATAATATATCTGATGCTGCTAAGTTGTTGCCAGTCCAGTCTTATCAAAACGAATTACTTTTACATCACGTCTGGCTGGAACGCCAAGTTGCTACAGTGTTTTCATTGGGGTAGAAGTCGGAGAAATAAAATAGAACTATTCGCAATATTCTGCATGGGAATTTATTATCATATTCAGATGTGTTACAAGTTACAAATGTTACAAGTAGTATCATATTCAGATGTGTTCAGCTCTCCTTATCTGTTTCATTTCAAATTTGTTTTTAAAACGGCTGCTTGAAAATCCCATTTATTAATTAACTTAACTGCTGTAACAGCTGACTTTGCCTGCTCATCTAACAACATCCCCGGCCATCGTGTTTGCTACTAGTTTTACTAACACAGCTCCGCCATCCATGATTTCTGACAAGCTTCCTTTGCGAATGCTTCCAGCTGCTTGGAAATCAGACCGCGCGGAACAAGATGTCTTTTGACTGACCGCGCAGTTTGTAGTACCCTTTTTCAAAACGCCGCCATAGCGTTACCGTAAGTTCAAATTTTTTGGTTAATAGCTGAAACGACGCGCGGAAAGTTATAGTGTTGTACCCTGGGAAGCGATTTTTTAAATAAAGGCTGGGGTCCGCACAGCGAAGATTTGAACACCTTTTCCCGATACTCTCCCATTATAAAAGCCGATTTGTGTCCTGGTTATGACGTCATACCATGTCGCACTCAGTGCCCCATTTCAAAGCCAAATTTAGTATACTTATCGTGATCGAATAAAAACACAACAGGCACCAGAGTAATCAGTAAAGATTGAAATTTCATTTTATGCAAAAAAACGGGAAAGTAATTTTTGATTGCAGTGGGGCTTTAAAGGCCTACTGCAATCAAAAATCACTTTCACTGACTGCGACATGATATGACGTCATAACCAGGACACAAATCGACTTTTATAATGGGAGAGTTTAGGGAAAAGTTTTCAAATCTGCACTATGCCTAGCCCCGGCCCTTATTAAAAAATCGTTCCCAGGGTACAATACTATAACTTTCCGGCCGTCGTTTCAGCTATTAACCAAAAAAATTGAACTTACGGTAACGCTATAGCGGCGCTTTGAAAAGGGGCTCTACAACCGCGTGGTCAGCCGAAAGACATCTTATTCCGCGTGGTCTGATTTACAAGCAGCTGGAAGCATGCATTCACAAAGGAAGTTTGTCAGAAATCATGGATGGCGGAGCTGTGTGATTAAAACTAGTAACAAACACGATGGCCGGGGTCGTTGTTAGAGGACCAGGCAAAGTAAGCTGTTACAGCAGTTGATTAATAAATGGGATTTTTAGGCAGCCGTTTTCAAAACAAATTTGAAATGAAACAGAGAAGGAGAGCTGAAGGCGTGCTTTTTGCTCACAATACACATAGGCCAGACAGAAATTAAAAACATAAAGTTGCTACGGAACCACCAGTTTCAATTTTGGCCACTTGGAATTTTGGAACCATCGTGTTTCAACAGAAAACTTGTAACACATCTGACTATGATAACAAATTTCTATGCAGAATATTGGGATTAGTTCTATTTTATTTCTCCAACTTCTACCCCGATGAAAACACTGTAGCAACTTGGCGTTCCAGCCAGATGTGATGTAAAAGTAATTCGTTTTGATGAGACTGGACTGACAACAACTTAGCAGCATCAGATATATCTTAAAAAGCCAACTCTGAGCGTAAATAGTCCATGTAGATTCTGAAAACATCTCTGCATTTTCTCACATATACATCATACGCGACTCAGTCAAGTCAAATGCAAAAGTATATTTCATCTCGCCACTGATAATCCCCGTTGTTTGCTTCCGCTCTCCGCCGCGGCTGATTGCCTTCCCGCAGTTTGACGTTATGACCAAAACCGGACCCCAATTCAGACCCCAATTACTCCCCCCAAATCGCCTTTTAAAATTATGAAAAAAATTTTAAAATTTGTGAAAACACTTAAATATTTATGCCTTGGGATGCGATTTTTAATTAATTAGTTATTTATTGAGCTAGACGGAGTGGAGTAAAAAGCTACAATACACTTCAATACAGAAACTTGAAATGGGTCCTTGTTATTACGTCACGTTTGTCGCAGTTGAAATGGCAAAATCGACGACTTTGCGGGCTTGTAAAAACAATTCTACTGGATCAATTTTCATTCTGGAAACGGTTTTATGATCAGTTCGAATAGGTTTACCATGAAATGCAAAAACATTATATCACTTTTTTTTATTGCAGTAGGCCTTTAAGTTGAGTTTCCTCAAATTGTTATGAATGACAGTAGAGTTTCCAAAATAATGTACAGCATGCTTCTTAGTATGGTTGATTCAAATATGAAATCAGATACCAAACATGTCTTTCCAAAGACATTTTGGAAGCAAAAACCTATATTCTTTTGCTCGTTCTTCTTTGTAAAAAGAGTGTGTTTAATAAATTATAGAAATGAAATTTGGTTGTGAAAAAAAACTATCCTAATAGAGTTGTAGATTAGGTTGTTGTGCATCTTTTGATATGTGGTGTGCTATAGTTAGTGTACCAGGGAAGCATAGCAAAATAAAACTAGCCAGCCAATTCTGGCAGAATCTCTTTAGCAAGGTGTTTAAGTTGAGCTTACTAAAATTGTTATTAATGACAGTAGAGGTTCTAGAATAATTTACAGCATGCTTCCCTGTATGGTGGATTCAAATATGAAATCAGATTCCAAATGTGTCTTCCCAAAAAAATTTTAGAAGCAAAGACCTATATTCTTGTGTTCGTTTTTCGTTGTAAAACGAATGTGTTTAACAAATTGTATGAATGAAATTTGGTTGTGAAAAAACCCTATCCTAATAGAGTTGTAGATAAGGTTGTTGGCATCTTTTGATATGTAGTGTGCTATAGTTAGCATACCAGAGAAGAATATAAAAAAATAATGACCAGCCAATTATGGCAGAATTTCTTTAGCAAGGTGTTTAAGTTGAGTTTACTAAAAATGTTATGAATGACAGTAGAGTTTCAAAATAATGTACAGCATGCTTCTCAGTATGGTTGATTCAAATATGAAATCAGATACCAAATATGTCTGAAACCAGGCCCAACTACCCCCAACCAGCCCCAACCACCCGCAAACAGCTGCCAAAAATGTTAAAAGGTTTATGTCGGCTCACTAAAAACCGGACCAGAGTTATCCAGAATTAACAAAGAACTGAAATGTTCCCGGTGAATTTTCCATCTTAAACCCCAACCAGGTCACCCTTGCTCTGACCTTCCCTTATCCCGGATCCGAAACATTGGAACAATCATCAGCCGTGCCTCCATTCCATCCATATTCCATCTGAGCTGAGCACATGGCAAAGAAATAGAAATGGGTGAAGAAGCCGAAGGAGATGGTCCGAGCAGCAGTGAAGAAGATTGCTTCATTGTGAATGTAAAAGAACCATCCCCAAAGAAAAAAAAGTGCATAGATAACAGTATCAGTATGCCTTTGGATCTGAAATCAGAAGATTCAGAATTACAAAATGATTGCAGCAGAACCAGTAGCAGTACCAGTGCTGGGCCTAGGCTTAGGCCTGATCGTGGACGCAAACCCACCGTGGGTGACGGTGCAGTTTTCAAAATAAAAAAAATTGCTGGAGTTGGGCATTGCATCGCACACTGCTTTGCAGAAAATTTTGTGAACCCTTACCAACTGTTCTTGGCAAACTTGAAAATGAGATTATGGGAAATATTGCACTTTACAGTAAGTTCAGTCACGTCACTGAAGATAATTTGTTAGCAGAACTATCAGAATACACAAATCAGAGAGTGTACTGTTCTGGGACCGTCAATTTGATATTAGAAGCATTTGCAAATGTTTACAAGTGCAGGTTATTTATTTACAGTGACATCAATGAGGAACCAATTGGGATAATCGGTGAGAAGTATCCCAACAAGATTTTGCTCAGAAGAGCACATTGTCATTTCGACCTTATTGAAGTATTTTATGAAGAAACACTGGAGAAAACAGATGACTCAAAATTTTGTCAAAGGTTAGTAGTGCAATTAACAGTAGGAATCATATCTTATAAGAATCCTACTTTTAACAAACCACTTTTAAGAATTGTAATTGTTATCCCTGATCATTATTCAGTTGATCTCCTGTTCTCTTCATACACCTGAAAATGTTTTGCTTTTTGTGTTTCAGGTGTGGCAGCTTTACATGTGAAAATCCAACAGCAGAACAGCTTCTTTATGTGCTTTTGCTCAATCCTGAACAATATGAAGAGCGATATCCAGTTAAAGGTGTGAGAAGAGATTACATGTACACCATTAAGAACTACTCTGTAGATGATATTACAAGCGATGACAATGGTGCGTACATTAATTCAAACAAAGTAACATCATACTATTATGTGCAGATCAATGAAAAGAAGGACAATGCTAGGGCTTTCAAAGTGCACAAAAGCAGTAAAGGATTCTACTATAAACAGCGTGATGGGAGAGCTTACGAAAATGTGCTTGTTTGTGAAAGCGATGTCTATAGTATTGAGCGCTACTATCGTCAAAATAAAAGCATACCCAGCCTCAGAAGAATGATTGTCAGGATTAAGGCAAACAGCAAACAAAACTATGAGGATTATATGTGTGTGGTTTACTCGTGTACAAAACAGCTCTTGGATGAAGATGATGATATTCAAATACTTCCCCACGGGAATTGTAAAGCTGGCAACAATATGCAAAGATCATATTACAGGACTGCCACCAGTACACTACAAGCTGAAGAAATTCTGCTTATGAATGGCAAAACTCCTTTTGAAGCCTACGATCATGTTCTTGAAAATTCAGGTGGACCTTTGAAGTCCCTCTCACAATCACAAGAGCCAAGAGACATGAAGCAGATTTATAATCGTAAATCACAGTTGAAAAAGAAGAAAGAAAGTGGTGATCAAAGAGTGTCAGCTGCATCTGATGAAATGTTACAGATAATCCATGAGCAAAAGACCTGTGATTTCATTCAAACCATTGTAGCAACTAGGTCTGCATACTTCTTTTTTGTGTATTCTCCAAAGCAAATAGATGACATTAAGCAGTTCTGTTGTGATAAAGTAGAGGCAGTCTCTGTTCTTGGAGTAGATACAAAATTCAACTTATGTGATCTTCGGGTAACTGATACTTGCTACAGAAACAAACGCATTGTGCATTCATCAAGTGGAAAGCATCCAGTTTTTCTGGGACCAGCAATGTTCCACTTTACAAAGGGACCTGATTCCTTTTCTCGTCTTGCACTGGAGCTTATTGTTGCTGATCCTGGACTTCGAAATCTCAAAAAGGTCGATGTGGAGACGGAGGAAGCGATTTTTCAGGATTCAAGCACCATATTCCTGATTTAAAGCGTTTGCTTTGCGTTCGTTATTTGAGTTCCAGAGATGAAGAAAAGCTATTGAAACTTCTCCAGGTTTTAAAGATAAACCAAGCTCAACAAAATCAGACCAAAAGTGAAATTATAAAAGACATTTATGGTGAAAGAAAATGCAATGTGTATGAGTATAGTCTGGCTGACTCTTTTGATAATGAAGATTTCAATGTCAAGTTAAGCTCATTGGAAGAAAAGTGGGAAAAACTGTGTCCTGGATTTTGTGAGTGGTTTGTAAGAAAAAGAAAGGCAAAGTTCATTGAAAGTGTAATTCAGTCAGTACAGACTGGCACCGACACTGTTGGCTTGTACTACCAAAATGGCATTGAATGGCTTCACTTTGTAGAAAAACATAATCAGTCTTTTTGGAAAATTGAGCATACTGGTAGTAATATGGTACATGAAGAAAATGCACGATAGACAAGATTCTCATGAGATAAGAGCCTACGTCACAGCAGTGGAGACAGAAACAAGCAGATAACGTGCAAAAGAATGATTCTTCCCCAGGAAACATAAGATTTGCAAACCCACATGTTGATGAACCTAAATAATTTGAGTTGAATCTCCGAAGCACATTACCACAATCAGTTTCAAAATGCCAAGGTAACTGTGGGAAAAAATTTCATCAGATAATTCCATTGTTGTCAAATCTTATGGAACAAGTACTTGGACAGAAAAAAAGACAGGGAAGGAACAGGCATTACAACCTGTGCACTTAAATTGATAAACAACCTGAGAACAATGGAAACAGGAAAACGGTCTTTAAAATGAAAGAAAGATGAGATACGTTTAAAGGAGGAAGAAACGAAACGAAGTTTAATATACGGATAGGCTTCAGAAAAAATCTTATTAAGTTTTTTACATATTTGAAGAGAATGAGATCCTAAAAACGGGAGACAAACCAAAATTTTCTTGTGTGGAACAGTATCTTTGCAAATAGGTGGCTGGTATAATTTATTAAGAAACATACGAATAGTATAGTCAATAAGTTGCAGAGGGTAACCATTAAGACTAAGAAAACGTTTAATACAGGTAACTTCAATATGAAATGTAGCATAAGATGAACAGATCCTGTAGGCTCGCATCAACAAAATGGAGATAAGATTACGCTTAAATTTAAGGGGAGTGAGAGAGGCAAAATGAGAATATAAGCCACAAGTCTTTTTTCTAAACAAACTAGTTTCAAAACCAAGGTCTAGGTGGGAAACAAAATCATCTAAAAAGGAGAGGGATCCAGAATTTTCAACTTCAGCTGTAAACTTAAGATTGGGATGGATATTGTTAAGATAATTATGGAACTGATGAATTTGCTCGTGAGACTTAAATAAACAAAAAGTGTCATCTACACTCATGAGACTTAAATAAACAAAAAGTGTCATCTACTTTTCTATTTTAAAGAAAGCATGACCACCCCTCCCTTAACAAGCAAACGTCTACCATTCCCATACAGCTATTTTAATTAATTTATCATTGTTTTCTTTGTTTTTCATTGCATTTTAGTTTGTATGTTGCCTCTCAACTATTTCACGATTGTATTCTTTTCTTTTAGTTATGCCTTTGTTTGCTAATATATAAATATTGCATATACACTACTTCTCGTCATCTGAGGATGCTGACAGTTACTCAGCGAAACGTTATGTGAATTTTTACTGGTTATGTCTTAGTTATTTCAATTTAATTTATGGATTTGTCAATTGAATTTGTCAACTAAACTTGTCAACGGAGTTTGTCTCTGGTTTTCTCATCATGTCTATTCTTGTCATTGTCTACATTTTAAAAATACGGAAAAGAAGTTACTAATAAAAATTTACAGCCTGGTGAAATGCGAGGACCTTTGATTAGAAGACCAAGTTGCCCACATTGATTTTGCTCATGTCCAGATACCACAAGAGTCTGGATGCAAGTCCAGAGAAAAATCCAAGAAGTACAGCACACCAAGGCCCTTCAGACAAACAGGGGTGAAGCTAGAATTTTGGGACTGTTTAGTAATGCCCCAAAGCAAAACAAGTGTCACCAAAAGATGCTTCTTGATGTCCTGCATCTTTTGGTATGTGTTCTTTCTTTATCATTCGATCAGTAGCAAACAATAGTGATGCAAAAATATCTCTGTAATATTTTTTGAATTTGTTACAAAAAAGAAAGCAGGATTTTTTTCCAAAATTTGTTATATATATAACTTATAGCTAATAAACTTTAGTATAAAATGACGCTTGGATACCTGACATTCAAAAAATGTTTGTTCTCGTCATGAGAGATATCGCCATGAAGTTTGGCAGTCAAAATTTTTCACCACAGAGTATAAATTCTGACCAGGGTTGGTATATTGGCAATTTAATTGCCAAATTTTAGAATTTTGGCGTTTTTCAGCACCTTGCTGGCAGTGGATTTTTCTTTTGGCAATTTGGCATATTTTTGGCAATTTTATAAATTATCTACCTTGAAGAATAAAAACTGCAGATTTTTGTCTTATCTCGACTCAACTCCATGAAATCACCAAAATGTACATGTACAATCTAAATCTAAACAATTTTAATAATGTTTTAAAAATAATGTCTGACTCAAAACAAATCTCATTCATAAAGTCTAGGTCATGAAACCAATACAATGTTTGCCTTCACTGTTGTTCATATGAATTAAGTATAAATTTCCCGGCCTTGCAGAATGTTTCAGTAGTTTTTGATGATTTCCAAAGTTATGAAAGTGAAAGTCTGATTCAAAAATGGCGACAAAATGGAAAGGACGTTACAATAGTGGAAAAAAGTATAATAAATCATGGGAATCAAAATTTCAGTGGGTATCTAAAGCATCAGATGGAACCGAAAATGCTTACTGCAAACTATGTAGGACATTAGTTCAACCGAGGGCATCTTCTCTGGCCACTCATGAAAAAACTGATAAGCATGTCCGAAGGATGCAAGACACAGCCAGCTGCAGAACTATTCCAGTAATTCGCATGTCAAAAGAAGATGACCTAGTAAAGGAAGCAGAAATTGAACTTTCTGTTTCAGTCGCATGCCATTCTGCCATTATGACCATTGATCATCTTGGTGAGGTGATTGTGAAGAATGGAAAGGGGAGCAAGCTAGAGAACATAAAGCTGCATCGCAGAAAGTGCACCAACATCATCTCAAACGTTGTGGCCCCGGCAATAAAAGAGGAGTTAGCAAAGGATGTCAAAGGGAAAACGTTTTCAGTAATATTGGATGAATCAACAGATATATCAACAACGAAGCTTCTTTGTGTCATGGTTCGCTACCACAGCGACAGCCACAACAAGATAATGACATCTTTTGTTGAACTTGTACCGGTGATAGAGGCGACTGGAGAAACTCTCTTTCAAGCTCTAAGTAGTTGTCTTGTAGGCATTGGCTTAAGAATTCAAGACTGTATTGGTTACGGATGCAATGGTGCATCAGTGATGGTAGGAGAACATAATTCAGTCTGGTCAAGACTTCGGGATGTCGCTCCGAACTGCATCCAGGTGAAGTGTATCTGCCATTCTCTCGCCCTGTGTATTAAGTATGCTTTCGAAACTTTGCCTTCCAGCCTTGGATTTCTGCTTTCTGAAATTCCAAAGTGGTTCTCAAAAAGTACAGTAAGGAGGGAAGCATTTAAGACCCTGTTCAATGTTATGAATGCCGGAAATGATCGCATGGGAACACCATTGCCCTTCCAAAAGAGTTCTACAACTAGATGGCTTGTACGGGGGAAAGTTGTTTATAACTGTTTGGTGAATTGGGAAGAGCTTAAAGCTTATTTTGCAGTCGCCATTCAGAAACAAGTCAGGAGTCAAGGTACAAGGCCCGTACGATTCTTGACATGCTGAATGACCAAATAATTTTCTTATACTTTCATTTTGCATCTCCCCTGATCACGGAATTCGAATGCGTCAATGCATTTTTTCAAGCCACTCAGGCAGACCCTGAAGAAATGCACAAAGAGCTTTTGGCTCACGGGAAAAGTCTGAAAGCAAGAATTTATGATGCCCAAGGCAGCATACTGAAGATTGATCAAGTGGATTTTGGTGGGAAATTTGAGGCAGAAAATATTTGCAGACCCAAGGAAATAGCTGTTCTGCTCATGAAAAAGTGCAGGAAATGAAGCAGCGATGCCATTTGTTTCTAACAGAAGCTCTTAGTCAGGTTGATAAACAACTTCCAGATACAGAAAATCTTTTCAAAGGGCTCAGCTCATTACATCCAAGGAAGGTATTGAGCCAAAAAGACAGGAGTCCATTCAATAGCCTTCCACTTCCGCACTTGAGAAATGAATGTGCTGAAAAGATCGAGGAACAGTACCGAAAGATGCTGTTCAGAGACTGGAAAGAAGAGCCGCCTTTCAATGGCAGAGTTCCTGACGACACAGTCCAATTCTGGTGTGGAATAAGTCAATTCCGAAACACACTCGACCAAAATCCATTTCAAGACCTTGCAAAATATGCATTAGCCTGCCTTACTAACCCAGTAAGCAATGCTGTCGTGGAGCGCTCATTCTCTGAAGTAACAGCCATCAAAAGTAAGACCAGAAACCAAATGGGGCTGGAATTATTGAGTGCTCTGGTTAGAATTCGCAGTGAACTTCACATGAGTGGAAAATGTTGTCGTGACTTTGCTGTTACTAAAAGAATGCTGGAGATGTTCAATTCAGAACACATGTACAACGACCCCGCGAAGACAGCCTTGGCAGACAATGCAGATGAAGTGTTTCCTTTTTAGACAGTTTTGTTTGAATCGTGTTTTGCTTATCAGTTTCTCTTGATGTTCATGTTTCTTTTCTTGCTTCCTTGTTTGAGTTGTTTGCTATTTTATTGCTATGTTATGTTATCAAATAATGTGCCAGATATATTTTTTGCTTTCAACACGTTTCTCATGCACGCCGCACGAAGGAATGCGCATGCGTAATTTCTGAAAAATTTTAGTACTACTTGGCATTTTTTGCACAATTTTGGCATTATATGAGAAAAATTGGCAAGTTTTGGCATATTTTGTTTAGTTTTTTATTGGCATTTTTTGGCAATTTCTCACCAGACCTTTGGCAACAGCCATGTGCAGTCATCTACCAACCCTGATTCTGACACCGGTAAATTGAAAATCAGTTTTCTTGTCGTTCCAAATAATCCACAGTTGACAATTTTCCAGTGTAAGTTTTGAATAAATTCAGGTAAGATATATATTGGACATGTAAGTTAATTTTCTTTCGTTTTTGTTAATTTCATTATTAACAGAATAATGTTCATTTAATGATTAGCACAATTCACTAGTTGTATAGAATGGCTGAGTCGTCAGAAAGTGTTCTGAAGATCGAGGGAGTGAGCTACTTCTATCACTTTCCATAGAATTCTCTCAGGCCATATATAGGTGCAAGTGAGTGCCATTAGAATGAGACAGCTTTCCGATGAGTCCAGTCCCAAAACTGTTAATGGTTTCATCAACCTGAGGCGACAATGTACCAGTTTTCCGTGACTTTTGCCAAAAACATGAAAATTGTGCAAAAGGAAACTGTTATCACTGAAGAGATTTGAAGCTAAACAAGCAGCTAAAAGGAATATTGCCTTGTTGGCATTGCATGGCAAGGATTCTAGCAATGACCTGGCTGAAAAAGAAACAAAACAGGTGGTCAGAGGTATAATAAGGCCAACTGGGGCAACTAATGAAATGATGACGAAGTTTCTTGAGGTTGGTGGAGTCATGATCAGTATGGGTTTAAATTTTAAAGTTTCCCTTGACTTGTTAAAGTCTCAGTCCCGTGATCCCGTCCCATATTCCGACAAGGAAGCGAGAGCGAGTCGAACGAACGAATGAGAGGAGAGGCTGCCGAACAGAGACTTGTTTCATTCGGCAGCGTGTCAAAGTTTTTGAAGTGTTGTCACCAAATGCCGGGATTTACTGTGTAGTTTGTGGACAAGTAACGAGTACCTATAAGTCACCAGCGAGCAATCTTCTTTCCCTTCTTAAACAGTTCAAGAAAACAAGTGTTTGTTTGCTGCTTGAAAGTTTCTTGAACAAAGAGTTAAACCCTTCTACACACTTTAGAGTTTTATGCAAGAACTGCTGTGGCAGAATTAATCGAGTTGTTGTTGAACAGGATAAGAGTAAGCGAGCTTTTCAAGAAATCAGGGAGACAAAAAGATGTGTCTCTTTGCGAACAAAGTTCAAAAGGTGTATTCTTGAAGATGGTAGGCCCAACATGCCCTGCAGTGCTGTGTCACTGTCGACGGCGAGGAAGCCAAAAGGCCAGCAAAGAAGTTAATTTTTGGCACTGAAAACCTTGCTCCAAAAAGTGTAAATTGGATCCAGACCATTGATCCAGATATTTGCAGAGACTCCTGTATAACGGATAAAGCGGATACCCTACAATACATACCCTACAATACATTCCCTACAATACATACCCTACAATACCTACCCTACAATACATACCCTACAATACACATCCTACAATACACCCACGCTGCTCCCTGAAAGCCGTTTCTGAAAGTTGATAATTTCACTGTGAAGTTTGAAAAAAATAGTTACTTTCAAAAACCTAATCCATCCTGGAAAATTTAAACTCAATCTGTAAAAAAAAATATATCAAACTGTAGCTAAGGAAACAGCGAACACGTTGCAAATAGTCTAATCTCTTAAATAAGTAATACTGAGTTCTGAGAGACCATTTAGTGGAAGTGGTTTGAATGAAATTTCGGAGCCGTGCAAAAAGCAAAACCTTTGAACATACTTTAGCAAGTAAAAATAGTATTTACCGTGGCAAATAGTGATCCAGTTGAGCTCAAAAAACACCAACATGAAGATAATATGTTGGGGAACAATTATCAAAACTGTTTGGGTAAAAAATAATCAATTGTGGCAGGCTAAAATTGAATTTTCGCAAATGCAAAAACAACACGTGTTGCGTTAAAAATTGCTCCTTCCCTAGTGAAAAGCAACTTTCTTGGAAATCGTAAAAAAAACAAAAAAACAAAAAAAACAACACATTATGTTAATTATGTTATCAGACAACACTTGTCAAAAATTGAAATGGGGAAAACGTGCAAATAGGGCCGGAAAAATTCAAAACTTTGACCATGGGCTAAACGTTGTTAGCATGCCGAAGCAACAATGGCAGTCGCCTACTACAACAAAACCTACAACTATTTCATTAAAAAAAACAAAGCTATCACCTGTGTTCTCCATTGTTTTCTGCAACTCTCCAGGGGTCTTTCAAACAATTAAGAGCTCTTTACAAAGATAAGTCAGCTGGTAAAACACTTTGAAAGGCGCCCACCTCACTTTTTGTGTACAAAACAAAAACACGCGTCTTCTCCAAAAGTAACTGCTGCCTCACCAGATTATCAGCCCCCAGTTAAAGACGATGAAAAGTCTGTCCTTCGACGAACGCTCTTGAAGTCAATGGAAACATCTACAAAGAGTGATTTGAAGTGTCCTGATCCTGTGAAGAAAATAACCAATGATAACACAGCAACTAATACCAAACAAGAGCCACATAGTTTTTATGTAGGCAACCTTGATATTCGAAATAAAGCCAGGCATACATCAAGAATTCACAAAAACCAGGATCATCATCTATTCCACATAGTTGCAATTAGGAAAAGGATACCAACAAAAGGACTTGTTCCTTCAGTTGATCCTGAAAGACTGGATCCCAAAAGTATGCCACCTGTCATCACATTTGTTCCCACAGAAAATGATAATGGAAGATTAAAAACTGAATTCAAGATGCAGGTTGGAAGGGTTTTAAGTCGTCTTGTGAAGGATTGCGATTGGATGCAAAAATATTTCACGCACCAAAAACACAAATTCCAAAGAGAGATAAGAAAGAAAGTTGAGTCTGTAAGTATGTTTTGTTGGTAGTCTAGAGCCTTTAAAGTTGTTAATAAAAATCAAAATGCCAAAATGCTCAAATCAATTTGAAAATATTTATGATTAAAAATGTATTGTAAAAATATTTGTGATGATACTATCTGTGTGAAATAAAATGCCTTTATATCCTTTCAGACCTGCCTTGGTATCTTGAACAAAAACGAAAATGATTCCCATGATATCATTGATATGATGGAGTTCATTGAAGGACTTGTGCCAACTGGCTCAATAAAAGTGGACCAATTTTAAGTTTCGGAGATTTGTTGACTGTTGAAAGACAAATTAATGCACAAGAGGATCGACGCAATTCCAATCATCCAAAGATTGACTGGAAGATGTGATACCCTGTTTATCTGATTTTCACTTTCTTGGTAACTTCTTTGAGGTAACATTTTAAAATCCAAATTTAAACATCCAAATTTCTCAAAACTAGTTCAGACTTTAGTTTGAATTAGTTTTTAGGGTTTTCAATTTGAATTTTTCTTGCCTTAAAAATGTTATATTGTAAACAAAAGACAAATATAGTTTGAAAATATTGTGATAATCATAACAACTAAAAGTTGAACAACTGGAAAATACAAAAGCAGCCTGTTTCTTTAATGGGTGCAATCACACGCACACACATCGACACATGCATGAGATTATATGAAAGTACTGGGATTTATTGTATTTCTATGATTCATTGCACACATGGACACTTACTCAAGAAAAGATTGTATAAAAACATCTACTGTAGTTTGATCATATGTTTTTCTTTTACATAACAGGCAGTGTATAGGCTCATGTATGAAAGGAAATCATCAGGTGATATTGCAAACATATTTGTTGCCAAGAATTTTCTGAATGCAAGCAATGCACCAGATTCTCCAATGGACAATCCAGATGAAGTGTATGATCTTATAGAAAAATATACAAATGCCCTAATTCTTTGCTGTTTTGAAAAAGTGAAGTCAAGATTTCCCAACTTCTCAACACCCCTTGAAACTGAAGAACAGCATGCAGCAGATCAAATAGTGGAAGCAGTTGTCAACAAATTTTGCATACCTCAAATGCCTGAATTTAATGGTTCGTCAGAGCTGTCTTGCCATGTATGCCAAAGAACATACAAATCAGTAAATGGCTTAAGGAAGCATTTTATGGAAAAGCATTTTGCTGACAACAAAATTGGTGTCTGGGAATCAGATACTATGAAGGAATTTTTCCCATGTTGAATGTGCAAGAAATTTTACAGGAGAGAGGCCAACTGTGTCAGGCACATGTTGAAAGAGTATGGTATCTCTATAGATGAATTTGAGATGTATGCTGGTGCTGAAGAGAGTAGAAGCACAACTGAGGAAGATGCATTATCCAATTACTCTTGTAACACCTTGGCTCTTGGTCTTCTTGCCATGTGTTTTACCGATGCTCGCCGCCACAGAGATGGAGAGAGAATTATGCTCTTTTACCCATTCATGATGTTACTAATCAAACTTGCCGGTAACACAAAGTATGCACATTACAGTCTGTATACTATTGCCCAAGTTAAATACTTGCTTCCCCCTCACTTAGCAGAACAACTTATATGGGAAAGGTTTGTTAAGACAAAGGGGAGGCTGGATAGCAATGTGGAAGTGGATAGGTACTTAGAGCATCGAAACAAAATAGTGAAGTTGAACTGCCGTGACCTACTGGGTAAGATAACAGAAAAAGTCTTGACAGGGCCAGCAAATCATATGAGGCAATTGAGGAAATTGTAAAACTGCATGACATTGAAACATTAGTCAAGCATCCTTCTGGTAAACATAAGCGAAAGCATGCAGATGATGATGTTAAAGAGTTAGCAAAACAGTTTTGTGACAAGAAGATATTTGATGTTGTTCCAGGCAGACACCATAAAGCATTTCCCGCATTTAAGAGAAACATTCTACAAGATATTGATGTTTTAGCTCTAAAGGAATGGATAGAAAAGGCTGTGACAAAGCTTAAAAAACTGAACATTTATCAGAAGATCAACAACCAATCAGATTGGTAACTATGTATCTAGCTTATCAAAATGTTCAAATAATCATTCCACAGCCACATCTGCAGTTTTTTCAGTTTTGGTCATAGATGCTTGAAACTTTGTATTACAACAGAAAAGTCATGTAAACTTGTGACAAAGATTTTTTTCCTTGGTTATGAATAATGGGTTAAACTTTCTGTTAAGTAAATCATAACAGACGTGGCTAGATAATCCTAATCACTCTCTATTTCCTCTGTATCACCAGAACCACTGCCTGAAGATATAACCTTCCTTGAAAATTTTTGTGGCAGTTTTGATTAACTTCAGGTCATAGTCAGAATTATCACTGGAATTATCAATGGAAAAATCTTAATCAGAAAAATATTCTTCACCAGCAGCTTTGCTTAAACTTTGTATCTTTATCCAAAGAAGGCTCTTTGCTGATGCCATATAGGGACCTCACATCCTTGATGATGCTCATTATTTCACTGCAAAGTGTTGCATCCAAAATGCAGTATTTCTCTCTTAATTGTTTCTCAGATGTAATGTTGTCTACTCTTGAAAACATTTTTTGTATGGTAAATACAGGTAGTCCACTTTTGAAGTCTAATCCTGTGTAGAGCAGCATATCTGGTGATGACCTACTTTTGCGCAGTTGATGCAATTTTTCTGTTAAAATTTCTTTTCCCTCAACATTTACGGACTGGATATCCATGCACTCATTTTCTTTGTCACAGCATTTCGTTGACAAACATGTAAATTCGGCTTCTGCCTCAGACATAATGTGGGATGGATTGTCTGAATACTTGCACTTTTGATTTTCAGGATCACAAACACATTGTTGTGTGCATATGTCACAGCATAGATGAAGTGGTGTCACTTTTCTAAACATCCCTGGGAAGCCTTTATTCAGAAATTCTCTTCTGCAGATTGTATCATTCTTAATGTACTCTCTCATTTCTTTGGTCATTTTCTTTGGTGCAGGCCTTGGGTAAACAAGAACAACAGCATGACTTTGTGTCCCATCCCTTCCTGCAGGGCCTGACTCTCGACAAAGGTCATCCAATCCTTTTGGGGGCCCAAGATGTATAACTTGATGCAGATTTTTGCAGTCAACACCCATGCCAAATGCAATGGTTGCAAAGAGAACCATGAGCTCCCATTTGGATTTGCGAACAACTTGGTAATTTCATTTTTCACTTCTTCTTCACTTGCACCATGAAACATATCAAATGGGAGATTTTTCTTCCAAAATCAGCTTTGAAATTATAATTAAAAATGGCATACAGATCACGAACATTACGTTGACTTTGACAAAAAACTAGAGCTCTCTCACATAAATTTAGTTGCTGCCAGTTTCTTGACCAGCCAGTCAAACATCTTGTCCAGACACTCTTCCTTGATTTTGACAACTGAGTATCTGATGTTGGAACGATCTGGGATGCTCACTATGTAAGATGCATCATCCAATTCCAAATTTTGGCTGATAGCCTTTATTGTGGTTGATGTTGCTGTAGCAGTAGGTGCAATGAATGGCACTGGGGAGGTGAACAAGGACCTCAGCTTTGCAATCTGGCCGTAACAACTCCTGAATGCTGACACGTTTCTACTTGTGATACCCTGGAAAAGGAGAATTCAACCATCAATTTTGAAACAGTTTACATGACGTTATGCTTAAATCTTTTTTTTGTAAAATGGGCTCATTGGGGAGGGGGCACAATTTCATGATTTTCCAAAGAGAAGCTTTAACGTTATCATTGCATGTAGTAGTTGGTTTTACAGTATTTTGACAAGAAGTAAAATATATGTATATTTATATATTGTATATAGATGTAAATTATATGAAATTTCTAAAAAAGGGTGATTCTACTTATGGTTTCTAATTATATTGGTTATTAATTATATATAAATTTTCAACTGACAAGTTCGTTTCCCATCATTTTCTGCAATTCAAAGTGAGCAAATGGCAGGATTTGGAAAACAAAAGACTTTCCGGACCCAGTTGGTTTCGCCACAACAACGTCCTTGCCTAATAACGCTGCAGATGCAGCTTCCAACTGAAAGTCTTTGGTTGCGTTAATTCCGAAAAATTTAGCAGCATTTTCAATTGAAAGCTTCACATTCACAGCGTCCTGATCACAATACTCCTCCATTTTGTATTTTGTTGCTGAGTGCCATTGTCTCAAGCGGTAGAGAATGAAACCCCCGTTCCTGAGGAATAATTATATACATATTTGAGCATTCATTGCTCAGCAATGATCTGATTGGTTGGTGTTTTAAGGTCAAAGGGCTTGACCGCTGGCAGTTTTCTGGCCCGTGGTGCCAAGATTTCCTTTGCTTCTAAATTTAGAATGCTGAATGAAACAAGTCTCTGTTCCGGCAGCCTCTCATCTTGTTCGCTTGTTCGACTTGCTCTCGCTACCTTGTCAGAATGTGGGACGGGATCACGGGACTGAGACTTTAGCAAGTCAAAGTTTCCCAGACATTCCTGTCAAACCCAACTGAACTGGCCAACAGTGTTTTATTTGCCCCTTTGAAGCAACCAATGTTGAAAGAAACTGGCAATATCCTAGATCATGTGCCATTGATCAAAAAGAGTAAAAAGAAGAAGTGGGTGTACGATGCCAAATCTCAGGATATGTTGGCAGCCTTGGACAGTGATGATGTAGAGCAGCCAAGTTGAAAAAAGCAGAAGAAGAAGAAGAAGAAGAAGCAGAGCAAGGAGTTGAAGAAGCACTGAATTTGCAAAATTCAACGAAGACAATGATTTTATGTTATATTTTTTATTTTGATATTCTTTTTGCCTTTGTTACGTAATTGCTTTTTCAGGTATGAGCCACCTTTTTATTATAAGACGAGTCAGAATAAGTTATTAGGTTCTAAGTTTTTCTTCCGTGTTTTGCCTAACAAATAGCCTGATTTGACTTAAAAAAAATATTAGTCAAGTTCAAATGGTGAGAATTTACACAGTGGCATGAGGAAGACGTACAACAGTAAGTTGGTCCTTCAGGGAATACTGTCATTGCCTTTTGTAAACCTCTAAAAGCCACTGCAATTGACTTTATGACAAAGTCATGTTTCAGTGGTTGCTGAATCTTGAAGACATTCTATTAGAAGGTAAGCTATGTATTTTTATGTTAAGTAGATCTTGCTAGTTGCAATGCAATGATTAGAGTTGTGTTTGATTCGGAAATTATAAGAATTTTCAGAAAGGAATGGTTTTCTTTCATTGTTGTTGAAGAGACGTGCTGGTTTGAGTAAACAATAGAGAGCAATGATATGACATCATGAAAACTAAACTTGAACTTTGTAAAAAAACGGTGGCGACAACCCCAACTTTTTTCACGTAAATATAAGTATTTTCACATGTAGATTCCAAATCAATTATCAGATTTATCCCCCGGGACCGTCTTGTTGGTGATTTTCCACTTGCAACCAAATCGGGTTTCATTGAGAGGGCCTAAAATAGAATTTGCAACCTGATAGAGCTGCATGAAACTCGTTCGGGTTTTTGCAACCCGATCGAGTTTAGTATCTCTAGCTGTACTAAATAGCTCTGAATAACAAATGCAACATCATGCTTTGTAAGCGAAACAAATACAATGCCTGCGGTTAATTTTTGGATGAACCTCATTAAGATTATACAAATCTATTAATAAAAGTCGCCAATGTTTGAGTTACGACCAATGGCTCCAGGTCGTAATACTAATATTCGATCTTGCTCCTTGTATTTAGGCTGTATTGCTTATAGCAAGTAAATGACTGCAGAAATGAATATTTTTCTTTTGTTCCCGATGGCCTTATCGTGAAACGTTCTGTCTTCATGCAGTATAATTTAAAACTGTCAAAATGGAGTATAATTTAAAATAATTGAATCGCTATTTAAATATGAAACTAAACTCTTTTGGAGATGAAACATATTCTCTAGCAACATCTTGGGGAATATGTTCAGTTTCACAAATAGTTTTGAACAAAATTGTTTACGAATTGTTGTTGTCCACTATAATAAATAAAACCTTGCATTTAATTACCTTCTCACCCAAGACTCCGCTTGCTTTGACGTTAAGAAGCATCTTGGCCAGGCAAAAAAAAAACAAATTGACCCACAACAGCATGCTCGCCATTTACAATACCAAAGACTTCAGCAAAACTGCATAATCATTAAAAATTATTGATGGAAATTAGGCTCCACGGTGTTGACGGTGATGGTGGCTCAACTGAAAACTTCAGCAACCATCAACACCTACAAAACGACTGAGTCAACACCAACGAAACGACTGTGGATATTTTGAGATTGATGGTAATATACAATATGTTTTCTTGCAAAGGTACAATGCCAAAGGCCACATGCGCATATTTCAAGATGGTTGACTTGTTGCTGTTGTTGTTCTTGTGTATGTTGTTTTTGTGACGAAGTTTGTTAAATCTGAATAACCTTAAAGAGACAAAGGGAGAAAACACAGTTTTTTCAAAAAAAAGATATATAGTGCTTAAATACAATTTATTACCATAGACCATTAATGACTACAGTAAAACAACATGAGAATTAAATAAAATAGAGTCAGTTTCATGGTATTTGCAATTTGTAGAAGAGGTGATGTGGCATATGCATAATGACTGTTTCTAGATTGACAGTTGATGAGCATGCTTGATGCCTGTCTGCATCAATGCACACAGACGATACTGGCTCGTACTTCCATGTGGTATATATCACTTTACAGTCAACTCTGTCTAATTCAAGCTCGTGTAATTCGAACTTTTACTAATTCGAACCAAATTTTGTGGTCCCTTGAGAAATTCTTAACAAACCCTTATAAAAAACCTTTATAATTCGAGCCTGTGTAATTCGAACGTTTTGTAATTCAACGAAGTTCTTTGTCCCGTCAGAAAAAAACCTCCTGTAATTCAAACTTTGCATTAATCTCAGTTAATTACCTGATGACATAGCTTCGTTATTTTTGCTTTGATCCCCTGGCAAGCCCACTGAAGCTTGCCTCGTTAGGCAAATTGGTGCAAATTGACTTACAGAGACTTGGTCCAGGGTGCCAGACAGTGATTTTATGACCTGTTTAAGTGTGGCACCTTCTTGTTGGGGAGATAAATCTTGGCCAGGATTGTTCTAAGCATGAAAGATCGGGAAAGTCCTAGCCAATAAAAACTTGCATCAATGGAGCATGCGCAGAATGTAGGGCAAATGTGTCATGGACTTCTTTGAAAGAGCGATGATAAGCACCGGGTGTGGATGGCAATTTCACTCGGCCTGATGAGTTGTTAGGCCAAGGTTGCGTCGTTGAAGGTTTGCACTGATAGGATTCTTTTAAGGTTTAGAGATGCGTACACAAAATACTAAGTTGTAAAAAGGCCTACTAAAGTTTTACTTATAAATACAACTTAGTGGCCTCATTCCTTCCCTCAAAGTATGGTTGATAATTCGAGGTTCATTGATATCAAGACTTTGATAGTGAAAAGAATACATGCGTAGTTCTCATATACTATGCCTTCCGTTTGTGTACTTTAACACTTTTATCTTCCACTGGAGCTCTCCTGGTGCTCACCGCAATTTGACTTTCACTTCTGTAAATCTAAAGTTTGAAATTCCTGCGCTTCGTAAAACCATACTACGCATGTTCCAATGATGCAAAAACGAGGTCATGCCAAACTCGCCAGTCTTATTACGGTTCATCTCCCCAACAATTCAACAAGTCAGATCCGATCAGTAGAACTTTACCAATGGCAAGATTAAAGTACCCAAACCTGTCAAGTTCATTAAAGGTGCAAAGGAAGTATTAAGGCCAATAAACAAAATTTCAGTCCCTTTCGATGGCGAACTGCTATTTATTGTTACAAAAAATTGGAGCATTCTATCTCATGTAAAAGGTTATCGTGTGTACCAACGTGCATGAAGACATTATGAATTAATGAAGCTTTAGAAGCTAAAAGACAACAAGAGAACCCAACGGATAAACATTTGTGGTGCACTTAGGCAAAGGCAGTCATGGACGCTTTGCAAAATAATTTTCTACGCTGTGACTTAATCCATATATTTTTTGTTTCCTATTATAATGAACAATAAATTGTTTTGCTTCTTTGAAATGCCTTTAGTCCATAAGAATGGTCATAAAGATATGGTTTATGGCCATAAAACGGAGATATGGGGGGTAACTAGGGGTAAAAACAATTGCCAATGGTATTGATCCCTAAATTTCCCTGTGGCATTTGCCACAAAAATGTCAATAAAAATCAAAAAGGTATTCAATGCGATGAATGCAATTTTTGGATTCACAGTAAATGTGGGAAAATATCTTATCTTAAGTAAAAGATTTTATGTGAGCAGCCTCATAATGTTCCATGGTTCGGCATCAATTGTACAATACGTGATCGTGAATCAATATTCCCCTTTGGATCATTAGAAAATGAAGATTTACTGAAACTTCATGACCTTGACATACCGTCATTAGCTGAATCTGAACCATCATTTGAGATTACATCTCACCTTACCAATCTACCTAATTTAAGTGATTACGATATTGATGACCAGATGCCTCAAGCAATTGATTCTCGCCATTATTCTCTATCTGAACTTTCTTCACTCAAACCATCTGCTTCAGATCTATCTATTATTCACACCAATATATGAAGTCTTTCCTTGCATTTTGATGAATTGCTTACCTTGTCTGTCCAATCTTTTCTAAACCCAGATGTGATCAGAGTCTCTGAAATATGGCACTCTGAAAATAAGCCGCCCGTATGCACTAATGTTGATATTCCAGATATATTGACAATATATTTACAAATGCTTACCATTCGGAATATAACAAGTGGGAATATCTTAACACAAATCACGGATCATTTCCCTCAGTTTCTGATTCTAAGAAAGTCCAAAGTTACCCATAGTAAAACTCGATCACTGAAATATGATTACTCAAAATTGAAAGAAGACAAATTTATAGAAGATCTTCATAACATCGACTCCACATATCTGGGGAATGAGGATATAGATTCAAACACCAAGTTTGATAAGCTTTTAAGTGATCTAAATTGTTTATCTAATAAACACGCACCAATTAGAAGGCGTACCAAAAAGGAAACGAGACTCTTACATAAACCTTGGATTAATAATAGAATTCAAAAAATGATGAGAATTAGAGATAAAGCTCTTCATAAGATGAAAGTAAATAAAACTGAAAGTAATATCACCTTGTTTAAGAAATTCAGGAATCGTATCTCAAATGAACTCAAGCAAAGCAAAGGCAGTTACTATCAGAACTACTTTTCAGAAAACAGTAAGAATATAAAAAGAGTTGGGGCTGGTATAAAAACAATTATTTCAAATAAATCAAGTGCAACAACTACTGTGAATTAAATCAAAGATAATGACGGGAACTTAACTTCTGATCCAGGGCAAATATAAAATACTTTCAATGATTATTTTGTTAATGTTACCAATAAGATAACAAAAACACTTCACCAAAATCCGAAATCACCCATTTATTATTTGTCCAACAGAATAACTGAATCACTTTTTGTAGAGCCAGTTACCCACCTTGAAGTTTATGATATAATTAATGTTCTCAGCCCCTCAAAATCAGTTGGTCCAAACAGTATCCCAGTTAAATTGCTAAACATCCTTAGCCCTTCTATCTCCCCCCTTCTTGCTTCACTTGCCAACCATTCATTTCAAACTGGTACCCTTCCTATCAAACTTAAAACTGCTAAAGTAATTGCACTGTTTAAAAAAGGTGATTGTAAATTACCATCAAACTACAGACCAATTTCTTTGTTATCAATCTTCAGCGAAATTCTTGAGAAATTGATGTATAAAAGATTATATAAATTTCTTGAAATTCATAACGTTTTGTATTCTTTGCAATTTGGTTTTCAGCAAAACCACTCAATTGATCATGACCGAAGATATAAGAGATACACTGGACAACTCAACGACAGAAGATATAAGAGATACACTGGACAACAAAAAATTTGGATGTGGTATTTTTATTGATTTATAGAAAGCTTTTGACACTGTTAATCATGAAATCCTATTAAAAAGCCTGGAACATTATGGAATCCGGGGCTGTGCATTAAATTGGTTTAGATCTTATCTGTCAGATAGACAGCAATATGTTTGTACTAACGAAACTAATTCTGGATTGATGAAAATAACGTGTGGTGTTCCCCAAGGCCCTGTGTTGGGCCCTCTTCTTTTTTTGCTATATAATAATAACCTTCCTAATGTTTCAAAAAAATTGCAATTTTATCTTTTTGCTGGCAATAAAATATATACTATAAATCTGATAATCTATCAAATTTAGTAAAAAATGTTAACACAGAACTTAAGTTAGTGAAGAAATGGCTTGATGTTAATAAACTATCACTTAATATTGAAAAAACAAACGTTATCATTTTCAATTCCTCTGTTACGTCAGTTCCAACAGATACAATTATAAAGATAGGAAAGAAGCAAATTAAAAGAGTAAAATTTGTTAAATTTTTGGGACTTTTATTAGATGAGCATCTCAGCTGGAAGTATCACTTGAGTGAACTCTCTAAAAAACTAGCTAGGTGTTGTGGCATGTTTTTAAAATTAGGAATATGGTACCTCAGGAAGTCTTGATTTGTTGATTTGCATTATTTCTGTCATTTTTATAATATGGAATCATTGTCTGGGGTCAAACATTTAATACCTATTTTAATACCTTTTGTTAAGCAATTGTAAAATGATTATTGTAAGTATTTATGTTAGTTAGTAGATTAGTAAATTGTATGTTTGTTGAATTTTAAAAATGAAACTGAACTAAGCTGATCTGAACTGAGAATGACGTAGGAATTTGAAAAACATGTCAAGAATTGCTTTGCCGCACAGAAGATCAATTTGCTGCCAAATCCCAAGCTACTTATATGGTCTAGGTACTCAACATGCCCTTTCTACTTATAGCGAACAATGCACAAACTATTGTCCCGAATCTAATATATATATTCTGCGGAGGTCACGTGATGACGCACTTTCTTGCCAAAAACAATAGATTCGACCCGAAACAATAGGTCGAACGCCTCAAAACAATGGGCCGAAACGGCGAACCGTGTAATGAAAAAGGCTTTTTTGTTTGTACATTATTTGTGCTAAATTTCAAATGGAAAGTGCCAATTATTAATTAGACCAAGGTTATCTATTTTTTGTTTCGTTTTTTTAAAGTTCTTTTGAATTATTCCATTAATTATTCTGCTAATTGTGCTATCACGAAAAAACTACAGTTTACGGTGGCGAGAATTCCAAATTCGCGTTGCGAACTCCATTTTCGAACCACGTATTCGCTGTTCACGTGACCCGTTTCGCCTTTTGCTGCAAGTTGATTGGCTCTTTTACGACTTCACGAGAACAGTTGCGATGCTTAGGCCTAATGTAAACAAGCCCAAAGTTTTAATCAACAAATTATCAGAAGGGATTATCAGGCGAGCGAAGCGAGCCAAGCTTTTGTAAAAGGAGTAGGCAGAGGCATGAGCGTAAGCGAATGCAGCGCACGAAGTGCACCCTATCAGTCAATGCTTTTTGATAATGGATAGACAGGCGAGCGGAGCGAGCTAACGCATTGTACGTGGGGTTGAAAGGGGCATGAATGTAAGCGAATGCAGCGCACGAAGTGCGCCAACCACATGCGAGCATAGCGAGCTAACCCATGGTACGTGGGGTTGAAAGGGGCATGAGCGTAGGCGAATGCAGCACACGGAGTGCGCCAACCACAGGCGAGCGCAGCGAGCCAACCCATGGTACGTGGGGTTGAAGGAGGCATGAGCGTAAGCGAATGCAGCGCACGAAGTGCGCCAACCACATTAATTTTTTTTCACTTGCCCCCCTCCGGGAAGCGAGCGAAAGCGAGCGCCCCAGGCTAGCTAAAATATAAAGTGAAGCAATTCAAGTTGTTGTGTGCTTCCAAGCAGATGATCTTGTCATAGCAAACTATGAAAGGTTCTGGAAAAGAATGTTGGGCAAGATATTGTTCTGGTCGTCAAGCAATTATAATCAACTGTAGATTCGAACTTGACGCAACCGCGAGCAGACATGTTTTTAATAGCAGAGAAAAATTGCTCGATTTTTATACATTTTGTTGCCGAAAACATTGGTGAAATTACCGAAATAAAGTTTGTGGTTACAGAAAGTTAAATCAAGATATTTGCTGCTGTTTTGGATGAGTTTCTGCCGAAATAAGTCGTTGTTTTAATGGAAGCATCTGGTTACGTGCCTTCTGGCACTAACTTGGAGTGTTATGCAGAATCTTTTGGGTGCAGTTTCTGCCCTCGATCTTTCAAGAGCCAACAAGGCTTGAGTCAGCATTCACGCTGTTGTGGAAGAGACAAAAAGGATAAGGTATTGAATTTGAATACTAATTACGCAAATTTTCAAGGGAATTCAGCTACAAACTCTTGTTTACATTTTCCTCGTGCTTTAGCCGTTAATTCGAATGATTTGGCGGTAACTCGATCGAGCGCAACAGGTTCTAATGATGCGCTCGCTACTAGAACACAGAATTCGTCAAAAGTGCAACCTGAATCGACTTTCGAACAACAAAGCTTGCGTCGTTTTCATACTACGCCCATCTCGGGGTGTCTAAGTCTGGAGAACTTGGTGCTACTAGTCACACATCCCTGTTACTAGACAATGGCCCAAAGGTATGGGAAGTCCACGATAAGAAGGATATTCAAATGATCATTTCCGCCATTTATGAAGAAGTTATGTATTGGAGGAGGAACATATTTATGCTTCCTACAGGCTCAGCAGGAAAGAGGTATATCGCGGGGATGACTCGTTTGATCAATGCCTGGAATGAGGAAGTAGATTCCCTAAAGGATATCACTATAAAAACAGTGATGATTATGCCAGCTCTTCTTCTGCAAAAGCCATCTTTTAGATCAAAGGCAAAGCAGCATGGCGAATGCTTGCGACGAAGAATGGATTTGTGGTCAGAAGGAAATTTTGATGCACTTGTCAGAAAATGCAGAACAATCCAGTCGAGACTCCCGAGCAATAACATCAATCTGTCTTCTGGAGATCTAGCAAAGAAATTTGCGAATCTTGTACTAGAAGGAAAAATTAACGCAGCGATGCGATTGCTAGATGCAAACAATGCAAGCGGTTTACAAAATTTATCGGTTTACAACAAACATCAAGGAGCAAACCACTGAATTAACGCTGAACAATAGTGAATTAAAGAAAACGAAGAATCAAATTGCCAATGAAAGAACAAAGTCGCATGAACAGAAACTTAGACAGCTTAGAGAATCTATGACACCCAATCAACGTAAAGCAAATGAGCTGTCTTGTATGAAAGGTGCGTCGTCGTGGCTCACTTCCCTTCCTTTGAAGGCTGAAAACTTTGTTCTTAACAAATGTGAATTCTACGACGCCCTCCGCTTGAGGTATAGATGGCATTTAAGATTCATGCCAGCTATTTGTGTATGCGGAAAACACTTTTCCGTTGACCATGCGATCTCTTGTCAAAAAGGCGGATATATTTACCATCAACACAATGAATTACGTGATCTTCTCGGCAAGTTGGCAACTGAAATTTCGAACGATGTTAGTATTGAGCCAGCTCTACAGCCTCTTGGTGGTGAACAACTGCCGAGCAATTCAAACACATCAGAAGAAGCGAGACTTGATATTAGCGTACGTGGCTTCTGGCAGAGGGAACAAAGTGCTTTTTTTTATGTAAGGGTTTTCAACCCATTTGCACCGTCATACCGAAACCAAAAGCTAGAGAACACGTATGCAGCCAATGAAAGAGAGAAGAAACATGCGTACAGTCAACGCGTTTTACAAGTTGAGCATGGCTCATTCACACCTTTGATCAGATTTGCCAGTCTCATCTGTCACAAACTGGATTCGCACAAAACTGTCTTTTGCACTTCTTCGCAGTGCTTTCTGTGCATTCGAGGTTCCAGGAATAGGCGAACAAAGGTTGAAGTTGACACAGCAAACATTGAACTAGTGGAAGCAATATGCAGGATTGATTATCTTAAATTTATATTTTGTACCTAAAGTAGAATTCTAGTTTTCTTTTGTTGAGATATGTGAACCGGCGGCCTTTCGGTCTAAAAACATGGCCAAATATTGATTTTCATTCACTCACCGATCCATTAAATTATAATCGACTTGAGCTGTATTCTACAGTGGAATAACAAAATCAAATTGCAGGGTAAAATCATGAACGCTGAATAAGACCTAGAGATTATAAAAACAATAAAAGACCTAGAGCTCTATCCATCAGACATGCTGAATTCCAATGAAGATCAAATGCTTCAATGTTTAGATCAGGCTTTGGTTCGACTTAGGGCAGCTCTGAAAACACCTTCGAAAATGAAAATTATAACTGAGAATGGCCTAACAAATTGGGATATGCACAGCAGTGAACAGACAAAGCTAGCAACAAAGATATTGAAGCTCAGCAATAATATGCAAAAATAGCTGAAAGCAATCACAAGCATGAAAACATTTCAAGAAAATAAGGAAAGGTATAAAGTGAGAGAGGTGCATGAAGGGCAACAAGGAAGGACAACAAGGAAGACCAACAAAACACATTGGCATTCAGCAATTAGAGACTCTACTAAATCTTGGGTTTTTGTTAGAAAGCATTGCGTCTCTCCTTGGTAAGTTGGGTTTATCATTTTGTTTCACTTGAAGTCTATGTAAAGTAGAGTGGGGACCTCATATGTAATACTTACTTCTGTCTCTTTGCTCTTTTATTATAGGGGTTAGTGTATCAATTGTAAAAAGACGAAAAAATGAATGTGGTTTGCCACCCCAGACGGAAAAAACATTTATAACAGATCCAGAACTGGACATTGCCATCCACAAAACTACAACTTGCAACCCCAGGCTTGGAATCGTTATGATTCAATACGGCCGCCGCCACTGAGCGCAACGAGCAGCCACTACACGGGAATTTTGTACTTCCTTCCCACAGCTGCCAACTCATCGCAAGCCTTTCAAACTCAAATGCCACAATGCGCCGACCTGTTTCTAATCATCAAAGTCAGATTTGTTGCTTCAGTACGGGAAAATGAACGGGGCACAACTAGGCTCAACTATGATGTCATAGTTGGCTCGACCCAGTCCTAAAAGTTAACCACGAAAAAGTGGCACGCGTTGCCTCGTATCTCAAAAACTACTTGTCATATCAAAAAAATATAAACAGATTCAGAATCAGCGCATTCGGATCTACAGCTTTAGCCAATAAAAAAATAAGGTGTAGAGGCACTTTAAGCAATTGAATATAAAATTTTCAGTGTTCCTTTTGTTTTGTCACAAAAATGGTTCATAACACAAATTTATAAGACTGAAAAGCCTTATGTGCATTATTATTGTCAAGATTCTGTAATTGTCATCATGATTAGGTTATGAGTGGATGTGAGACATTGTGTGACTCAATTGTTCATGGAGATGTTTTTCGACTTGCAATCTGCCTCTTTGTTGGACAAGGATAACCCAGTCGACTTGTATTGTACACAAGCTGTCTTTACAACAACTGTGAACCTCCAGTTGCAGAAATTTAAAACACATTGGAATAACCATAGCATGTCAACACAAAATTAAGCGACTCCAAACCAAGTATTTGTGTCATTTGTGTCAATAAAGAATCATGGCAGTGGACTTCAAGAGGTTGCAGGAATGATCAACGTCAAACCATTAGAAAACATTAATAATAATGATAATGATAACAAAGAACATGACCCTCCTGTCCCAGAAAGTGAAACAGAGAAGAAGTCGCAGAATTACTCACTGTGATAAACGAGGTTTCAGTTCCTGAATCAAAGAAAGAAGAGCTTCTTTGCATGCAGTGGAGATGATTTGAACTTGGGATGGAGCCGTTACTTGCACGCACAATCCTTGTTTTTATAACTATTTAATGCGAATCGATAACTTTTATCAATTGTTTTCCCCTTAGACTAATTCCAAAATACCAATTACAAGAGCAGTCAGATATTTCTTTAAGTTTAAGAGTTGCATTTTTATTCAGCTCTAAATGGCTCAATGTAAAGCTCTCACATATTGTACATTATTTGACCAAGCTATTTTATCATAATATGTTTAAATCCCACAAGCACGTATACCACTGAATGAAAAGTTTAATGATTGAAAGTATGACCAAGTGAAAAAAAACTTATGGCTAATCCGCTGCCTGAACTGAAAAGTGGTTTATCCTTCTTGAAATCTTCTCGCAGGCATTTCTCGTAAAATGTAAGGCTACTATATGCGAAATTCTTCACAAGCCTTTAGGTACTATTCACAACGCCCGTTTGCCAAATTCCTTAGTCTTTTTCCAGCTCAGAGGCCAGAGTCCTTAGCAAAGGGCCTACCATGAATTATTGCGGCAACACTAATTCTTCGGCAATAAAATCCTTCTAATGACCGAAAAAATTCTCTCGAGTGTAGCGATCCAATTGCTGGGCAGTTGTAGAATGTAGCAAACCAATCATGTGATGGCGGCAAGCCTTTGGGAATCGTTTGTTACTCCTCTCAACGATACCAAGCCAATCGGGGCATGTTTTGACTATAGCAAGCCAATCACAGCCGATCAGAACATTGATTGGCTTGCGGCCAGTTGGATTGACAAGTTCTCTCAGGTTGTTGTTGTGTTTCGCCTCCACCTCAACAACATTTTATGTTTATCTCCAAAATGGCGAAGGAGAGCGATCATCTTGTGAATGTGTTGGGTAATCTCGACCTTTCAGTAGCAGAGAAAATAGCCATAGTTTCAGAATTAGAGATAAAATTTAGATCCAAGATTGTAAATATTTTTGAAAATAGAAAGAGCCAACCTGTGCCACTTAAGCCTTGCAAAGTTTCCAAGCTACCATTTCCAATCCATCGAACTTGGTAGAGCTCAGGAATTTTTACCTGTTAGGTTAGTACCTATAGTACATAAAGCCAATAATGACACTACGTTTTGTAACAGTACGTTTTGTCCCATAGTTGGAGCAGTAATTCTTTGTGGGCACCAGAATATTTCACTAAGAGCTCACTGTGATGATTCTGAGAATTATGATAAGAAAGAGAATCATTCGGGGAGCTTGCAAGAGATAATAAAATATTTGCTAAAATTTGACGATAATTCAGTTTTCGAGGATCACATAGCCAATGTGCCAAAATCGGCTACATATCTTTTCAAAAGGACACAGAATGAATTCATTAGAATTTGTGGTGAAGTTATTTTGCAGAAGATCACCTCAGAGATAAAAGAGGCAAAATTCTTTAGAGAATCTAAATCAGAGAATCTTTTGTGGGTTTTTTTCCTTGCAACGAGGACATGTCCGGTGAAGCCATCTCAAATAAGATCCTTGATGGTATTGCAAAGTTGTCCCTTGATATGAACGTTTGTCGTGGACAAGGGTATGGTGTTGCTGCAAATATGTCTGGCAAGTGTGCAGGAGCGGCAGCAAGGATTACTAGAGTCTTTCCCAAGGCTCCATATGTTCATTATGCATCTCATGATTTGAATCTTGTTGTTGCATCAGCGTGCGATACACCATTGGTGAAAAACATGATGAGCATTGCACGTGTGGTATTGCATTTTTTCAATGTCAGCCCCAATAGGTTTGCCTTTTTGGCAGAAAACATTAAGGCCATTTTGCCAACTGCTTCCCATGCACATCTTATCAACGTTTGCTGAACCAGATGGCTAGCAAAGATCGATGGATTGGATGTCTTTGCCCAGGTTTTCTTGCCAGCTCTGCATGCCTTGGAAAAAATGGAATACCAATACTGTACGCAATGCCAGGGGCCTTTTCCACTCGTTATCAACATTCCAGTTCATTGTTCCACTAATTGTCGTGTCCGGGTGTCTCGAGATAATGAGGCCACTAACAAAGCAGCTTCAGGGTGTATCAAAAGATGTAATAGCAGCAAATGAAAAAATATCTCTTCTCTATGCTAGCCTTCAGAGATTAAGAAGAGAAAAATCAAAATGTCACGCTGAGTGGTTTGCTGAAGCAGCCAAGCTTGCTTCATCTGTAAACATCAAACCATCCCAAGCACGAACTGTGGCTAGGCAGGTGCATAATGTGTCAATACTTCTGCGGAGACTCTTTGTCAATATTATGAGCGGAGTGTGACGCTGCCGTTCATCGACCATTTGTCTCAACAAACCCAATCCCGCTTCTCTGAGCAAAACAAATCTCCACTTGCAGGGCTTTTTGCGTTCCCCTCAAAAGCGGTGTCTCTGTCATACTGGAAAGACAAGTTTTCTTTAATTTTAAACCTATATGACCTTGATGAGCCCCGCTGCATCAAAACAGAATTAAAAATGTGGGAAGACAAGTGGCTAATGATGGACAAGGGTCCGCCACCAGAGACATTGTCTACTTTGCTGCCGAGAATAGACCAGAAGAGCTTCCCCAATATATATGCTTCCCCAATATGAAGATCTTAGCAAACTTACCATTAACAAGATGCTGTTGCGAAAGATCTATATCTGTATTGCGCTTGCTAAAACATACCTTTGCAACACAATGACTGAAGATAGATTGAATGGCCTTGCTCTTCTTCACGCCCATCGCGCTATCGATATAAACATAGATAAAGTCATTGACATATTTACAACCTGTCATCCTGGCGCACGAAACTAATTGATACCTTGAACAATGACCCAGAATGAAACTTAATTTCCTTCAATAATTATTTCATTGTTTGTTTCAATATTTTGTTTCAAAGTTGAAAAAAATTGAAAGCTACGTTACTTTTTCTGGTAGCGTTCTCTCCCTCTTTCAATGCACTTTTCTGTTTAGGGAGTGGCATTTTTTTCCAAGATTGTAAAGGGCATGGTCTACAAAATTTTTTTGGCACTTTCCCAAGACCCGTCAGCTATACTTTTTCCTGGATCCGCCCCTGACGATATTAGTAAGATTAGATTATATGATATAGCCCAAGCAACAATATTGATCAAGTATTATATCTTCTGTCCAGGAATAGTTGTTGATTCCTTTCAAGGAAGTATGAATGGTACCATTTGAGCAATAAATGAAGAAGAAGTAGCAACTTTCCCGCAAGGTATGATGGAAAATTATGATGAATACAATGATTAACATTTCAAAAACACCCACCAAACATTCTGTGGCTACAAACTCAACATTTTTCGAGGGACTTAATTCTGTGAATTGCGAGTTGTCAGTTGCGAGTTAATAGTTTTCCATATAATTCTTTGCTTTTCAGCTCAGAATATAGCCCTAATTATATGCAAATGAATTACAAATAGCAAGGGTTATGCTATTCCCCCTTTTTGTGATGTCTTGGAACAAAATTCCATTCGGCACCTACATCTGCAATCCGTGCCCCAATAGCTCCTAAATTTTAAAATCACACAGGTGGACTGTTTGAATTTGTAAGAAATGGCAATGGAGCCGCCAAGTGATAGGGCGAGTCACATATTTCTTTAAAATAGCTTATAACTGCAATAACGTATTAACAACTTTCAACTCGCAAATGAGAACTGCCAATTTGCAACCGAAGTTATTATATCTCACATTTTTGTAGTTGGAGAATATCAAAATCAACGGATTTTTGATCCAATTGAGCTTCGTGCTAAGCAGAATGAGTATAAAATCTAGTTAAAAGGTAACATGGGGAAACTGACATGAGTTTACATTCATGCTACAGAAAGGTTACGACTAATACCTCCAAGTACGAGACTTTGTATTTTTAAACGTTTTCACTTTCCACATATTCAAAAATGAAAAGGCATAGAGTTAATAACAAAAGTTTGCGCGTGTTGGTAAGACTCACCTGAGTGCTCCCAGTTGTTTCTCAGAAAAGTAGTTGATTTATAATTTGAAGGGAAATGAAAACCTTCAGTTTACTAGCTTTCATTTTTCATTTTTCTACCTCTCACTTTACTTTCCTAGATATCGACCCAAGCGTGGATGACTTGATATGTCTTCCACCAAGAATGGATCTTGTTTCTCAGTTGCCCAAGTTATCTAGCTTGGACATTGAAATGGCAAGCATACTACATAAATCATTTCATTCCTGCCTTTTATTCAATTAATATCAATAAAAAATCAAAAGTACAAAACTTTAGAGAAACAAAACCTCACTAATATGAGAGTTATTGATTTAGCTTGGATGTATGCAAAGTGAGTATACATTGCTGTTGTAGAAGCTGTTGTAGAATCATGCTGTGAAATAATTGCAACACTTTACTCTGTTGTTTGAAAACCCTAATTTAATTACCCCTGGTCATTTTTGATACAAGAAACACATATGAATCATAACAACTAACCTGGAGATCTGGTGTTGCAATGCTTTAATCCTATTATATTCTTTTCAATAACTGTGTTTACTAAGAGTCCCTGAAATTGAGAAAAATATTTGTCATAATCGTTTTTGACAATAGTTCTGTTACCACAATTCAAAAGTAAGCCTAACCTATATATGTTCTGTAATGCTTGTTTTCTTGAAAATGTTATTAGAAATGACATTCGTTATTAGTAACAATTAGTAGATGAAGTGCAAGATCATTTCATTTTTTGCATTTGATATATCTGACAAATTTGCTCAGGATACTGAAAACAGTGCAAGACAAAATCAACTTTTTTATTCCAGGACACTTCAAGGCCTTCATGCAACTGATTGCATATTTTGGTGTGCCTTGTTGGAATCAACTGAATTTAACAAAGGTGTTTACTAAAATTAATCACATTCCTGAGAGTAGCGTTTCAATAAACATCAATAAATGCCTGTAATTTGCCTAAAATGTGATAAAAATTTAACCTTTTCAGTGTTACAACAATTTGGTGGGGACCATGCTGTTCAACTTTTAATATTATTACCAACAGCAGAAAACACTTTGATATGCTTGCAAAAGATTACAGGTAATTAACTAATGATTTGGTAATTAAGGGTAGGAGCTGTCTTTGATAAAATTTTTACAGACTGTAACTGGGCTCTTAGATAATATGCACCATCAAAACCAAATTGAAAGTGGCCTGGCCCAATCAAAAGATACGCAGGAGACCGTGGAGAGAAGGTTGGTAAACAGCCCAGAAATGTTATTATTGAATTGCAGGATGATCAAATATTGCCTATCATTACTATGAGAAAATAATTTCAGTGTCATAACAGCAGGTTTCATGACTAGAAATTTTGAAGTTACAATTGCTCAAAAATGACAAGAGATGAATACAAAATATTTTTAAACACAATGTCTTTTGAGTTGAATGTTATATCGTAAAAATTTGCAAAAAATTGTTCATAAGGTGCCTTTCCTAAGAACATGTTTTGTTTAGGGGTAGGGGGGTTACTTTTTTGGACAACCCTGTATATTGGAATGATTGGATATCTCTTTAAAATGCAAGTTAATCCAACATATTTTCATGCAACAGATTTGTGTCTTCACTTTCTGGATTTGACGAGAGTTACCTAACATGCAGTGGATGTCAAAGCACTCAGGTAGATTGAATGCCAAATATCACAATTCATCGATCTTGCATCAATTCAGGAGATCTAGGTCATAGAAATGTCTATATGTTATGTCTACATTATAGCTACATTATACATGAATAATTCTAACACAACAGCTACTCTCCCTTCATTAAATCAAAAATTCAAAATAACAACTTACATATATACCCCTTATTCTAGATATCAAACATGAACTGCTCAATTGCTTGTCAAACATATGAACAAAAAGCGGCATCGCAAGAGCAAGTAAAATGTGTTGGATGCTCTTCCTTGTAGCCAATTTGCCATGGAATGGCGCCATGGCGTTGGTGGTTGATGATAGATTTCACCAGGCAAACCGAGGTTCTCCTTCCGTGAAGTTCTCACCATGCAGAGGCTTGTCTGTACCATGTACGAAAACAAAGTCGTCGTGAAAAGACACAACAAAAAATTTATGAGTGGACCTTGCAGAGCCCTATTTTATTAATATATCATTAAAAGTCTATTATCTCATCCAGAGGGTAAAAAGTAGAACTAGAAATGTTGAGATGTCGCCAGTGGCCAAGCACTGGCGGCATGAAAACAAGAATAGAACAGAGAATAGGCCTGTGTTTAATGGGGGACAGTGACAAAATGCTGTGGCAGGAAAAGCGGGTGTTGTGTGTGTATGTCATTAAAAGAGAGTTACATACAAGTGAAGAAACTTTAACTTTCACTGATTCACAAAATATCATAATGAAGGCCTAATTATTGTTTTTTTTATATATTATGTTTAGCAAATTACGCAACACGTGTTTTGGAGTCCATAACCTCACTTACATGTGTGACGATCGAAAATGCCCGATTGGGCCTTCTGCATTATTTCTATTCTGTGCCGAACTGTATCAGAGCAGGTTATTCTGATTCTTGGGATCTTTTATTCTATAAAAATGTGAAATACCTAATAAGACAATTGCCCTGGAACAGAGAGTCATCTATTGACACAAATAGTTATTTTCTAGGAAAAATAATACCAATCTCGTTATCGGTGGTCCTTGTTGTGGAAATGTTAATTTTTAATATTTATGCATGGTCATAGTTGATAAACTAAACCTACCACAGTACAAAATGGAATACCAAACCAAACTTATAAATCTGCTAGAAGAAGCAAATCAATCAGAGACACCACAGGAGATTTGGGATATAATTACCACAACAAGCAAACAAGCAGGACATGACACATTAGGAATCAGAAAACCAAACAAATCCTCTGGAAACCCTGAAATATTAAAACTGTCAAATGAGCAAAAGAAACTGCAAAATGACATCAATGCTTGCCAAGACAAACAAACTCGTTTAGCCAAGAAAGAGGAGACAAAGAAGGTTCGTAAGAAACTAAACCGGGCTTTAACAAGGCATGAAACACTGAAAATTGAAATGCAAATTCAAGACCTAGAAAAGCACAAGAATGACTCAACAAAAATGTTCAAGGCCATCAGAACATTACAAACACAAGAACCAAGGAAGAAGCTGGTAGTGAAGGGAGATGATGGAATTACAACAGATGAAAAGGTTCAAGCAGAAAAGATAACAGCCTACTTCAAAAAGGTGTTTCAAAAAGATGGTGAGCAGATCATGACGGACATACCACCCACAGAGATGAAGACCAAGTTTACAAAAGAGGAAGTTGAGAAAGCGATTGTATCACTTAAGAATAACAAAAGTCCTGGTTGTGATGGCCTTAAAGCAGAGCTGCTCAAACATGCACCAGACAAATTACATGAGCACATAGCAATGCTACTAAACACCATAGCTACAACTGGATGCTGTCCAACAGAGATAAAGCGAGGCATACTGATCCCCATTCCTAAGCCAGGTAAAAAGCAAGGCCCACCAGAAAATCTACGGCCAATTATCCTACTGTCAGTTTTAAGGAAGATATTAGCCATAGTCATGATTAGGAGGATATCAGATAAATTGAACCAATTCATACCAACAACACAGGTGGCATATAAACCCGGTAGGAGTACTACTGAGATGGTATTCAGCTTTAGAATACTGGCAGAGAAAGCAATTACATCAACCAACTACGAAGCCAACATCATATTGCTAGACATGAGTAAGGCTTTCGATACCGTAAAACGTAGTACACTACAGGAGGACCTAGAGCAAATACTAGAGCATGATGAGCTACACATTATCTCCATATTATTGAAAGACGTGCAACTCCAGACAAAATGTGGAAATGAGTATGGTGAGGCCTTTAACACAAACATCGGTGTTCCACAGGGCGACTGCATGAGCCCAGTGTTATTTACCTTATACCTAGCACAAGCTTTAAAGCCCACCACAAAGCAAGATCACAACTACTGCAAACCATCATTAAGTTTATGCCCACCACCTACACACCTAGAGGACCATAACCACTGCCTGCATACTGATCAATACTTTCAACTAGAACAACAATATGCGGATGACATCAGCTATGCCACAAACTCAGCACACATCATCAAACAAAAAGAAAGAATAATTCCAGAACTCCTCAGACAGAGGAATTTGAATATTAACAAAGAGAAAACGGAGAAATATACCATCACACGGAATGGATCAGATGTCTGGAAATCTTGTAAATATTTAGGAACGCTGCTTGATACAACTAAAGATATTGCCAGGAGAAAAACTTTAGCTATACATGCTCAGAACAAGCTCAAGAATATCTTGCACTCAAAACGTGTTACCCTTAAAGTTAAGATCAGAGTTCTTGAGGCATATGTCACCAGTATCTTTCTCTACAATAGTGAGCTATGGTCTCTCACAAAGGGGGATGAAGAACACATAGATACCTTTCAAAGAACTCTCCTAAGAAACATACTGGGAATCAGATGGCCCAAAAAGATTAGGAATGAAGAATTATACAGAAAAACTAACACAACTAAATGGAGTGAAACCATCAAGTACAGAAGACTAAGCTGGCTTGGACACCTCCTGCGACTCCCTGACAACGCGCCAGCCAAGCTAGCTCTGCATGAAGCACTTAGGCCTGTAAAACGTCCAACAGGAAGACCTAAACTCATATGGATCAAGCAAATCTCAAATGACCTCAAGAGCACCGGTCTCTCCCTCACAACAACCCACATACAACAATTAACTGAAAAAGCTGCCCATCGCCCCACCTGGAAAGGCTTCATTGGTTGCGTCATATCAGTCTAACTGATGAGAACGTTCACTACTACTACTATAGTTGTGGAACTGTTTCACAATGTCTGCTTCCATTTTGTATTTTTCAGAAAAGATCTTTTGCAATATCTTTTCTAAATGTTAAGGATATTGTTTTTTATTTTTAACAGAGAAATCAACAAATGTATATCATAGTAGATATTTTGTTGTTGTAACGTCAAGCGAAATGCATTTTTCAAATTAACAAAGGTGCTAACATACTACCTTCACACAAGAATTTTTAGGAACAAAAATCTTTTATCATTACTACACGCGGCATTCTCTCTGCTTTAGTTTTTGACTCGCGAAGCAAATGTGCAAGAAGTAGATGTTGGTGATTTGGGGAAAATGTTGTGTTCTGTGTCTGTGATCTGTGTTCTGTGTTTCTGTTTACCTGCCCATATAAGGTATGTGCCTTAGATTTAAACATTCACTTTTGATTTGGAATGAGACTACCAGGTATGATATCACTTTCGAAATTTCTCATTAAATGAAATGGTAAACTTGTTGAAACAACAAACAATGTGAAATGCCATACTAGATGCTAGGCACCCTGGGGCAGGGCGGGACAACAAGCACGATCACGCACGGAGCATCAGAGTTATTTTGTCATTTTATATTTTGTTATAGTTATTTTCTTTTTCCCAACCATGTCATATTTAAAACAGTAACCAAAATGCTTATTATGTATCAACAATAACTAACAAACAAAACTGTAAGGAGCTAAAACTATATAATCGATAAAAATTATACTACATTAATCTCCAAAAATTTCGGATGGTTTAATTTTCGGACAAATATACAGTAGTTTAAATCTAATTGTAATCCCGCTCGATTTTCGTGCTAAAATCTATCTTTTTGCACCTATCTACTCAAAATTTTATGAGGAATCCAAAAATTGATGTTTCTAAAAAATATTCGTTAGCACTTTTTAGTCGTCATCATTTTGATGACGTGCTGTGACGTCATATTTCCACATTTATTGGTGTGGCTTTCTCGCTTATTCAACCATTTTTGCTTGCCTAACTCGGTCAAACACAACCAGTGAAAGCATAAAATCATCGTTCCATATCCCTAAGGATAGAAAATTAGGTAACCAATTCTAAATAAAGGGTAAAAATGACATTATCAAGTACTATTTTATGTTATCTTCAATATCTGTGCCACTTTTTTTCTCAGTACTAGCATTTTAAAGGATTAATTACGATGTCAGGTTTTACTAAAGAGCTACAACTGTTTCCCTTATTCTTTAAGAGATTAGTTACTTTACTAAAATGTCACTAGAGTTCTACAAATCGCTAGATATGCCAAAATACAGCTGGAAACTCACATTATTCCTCATCGTCGGAGCTATAGAAGTGATCATTTTCTAAAGTTTCTGTGTTTTCGCACTGTACACACATGCACATATCCTTTCAACGGATGTAGCAGATGTTGTCTCTAATTTCTTTTTACACAAACTCTCTAGACTTTGTAGCAACTGTGATTTACCTTCGTGTCCTGGATGCAAATTACCATCGCTCAACATCAAAGAACTCGGGACAACCTGTAATTCATATGTGCCAATCATCTCCTTCATGTCGAATTCACGACTAGATTTAAAGACCAATGCAAGCCTTCTAAGGAGACCACGAGATTGCTTTAACTCGATAATCCTCTTCCCAGCTGACACTTTTGTTCTCTTATTCATTGAGGAGAACGTCCCCAACTTCAACATCTTTAGTGGTTCCCAAATTCCTTTAGTTGAATCTTGAGTCATGTGCTCTTCTACAAATTCCGAATACTTCTCTTGACCAATAGACTCACATTTCAACCACAAACTCATTTTCATTTTTGCCTTGAAAATATGATCTATCTTCATCTTTCGACTTGTATGCTGCTTGACGCTCAGTTTTTGTATTGTATAACATCAAGCAAGACATTTCTTTGGTAAGCTGTTTAAGAGAGCTTTCTTGCTTGCCCATGAACTCTTGTCTACTCGCCAAAATCCATCGATGGAAAGATAGTAGCGAATCTGGCATTCTGTCTGGTATTTCATTTGCTGCGCCCTTAAATTGGAATTTGTGCTGCTTGTTGAATTTCAAAATGTCACTCCTCAGGATTTCTGCAGCATTCCGTAATGTTGCTAACTGTTCAACCAGGGTAGTCTTCTCAGCATTCAAAGCTTTTGCCATGATTTCTTTTCCATAATCTTTTGCATACAGGCGCTCACTTTCATTCCATTGCCGAGCTTTTTCAAAAACGACTGATTCTATTTTGCCTTTAATCAACTCCTTCAGAAATTTTCTTTGGGACATCCTTGCTCGCACATCATCTAATTCATGTTCCTCCAAAAGAGCGTCATACCCATCATGTATATCTTTCATTGTCAAGATTGATCCTTTGCTTAGTGCCACCTCTACCATGCAAACAAGTTCCATTTCAACAAGGCATCTTTTCATTTCCTCTCTGGACTCATCACTTTCTTTGCTTCCACTGCCTTTTTTCGGTATTCTATCAACATATCTGTAAATAGGATAAATACAGATGGAAAGGCTTGGAAAATATGCAAAAACAATGCGCAATTGCAAGACTCAAACCATCGTAGGTCGCCTAAGCGCAAAGGTGACACAACCCTTGAGAAAAATTGGCTATTAGACAAGTAACGTGTAGCACTTGCCTGCACAAACCTAACATACTGGTGTTGCTAAAATAAACAAAACAAGAGAAGAAAAAAATGCTGACCTGACCCAACACTGTAAATGATATTTTATTTCAGCTGCAGTAGCATCTCATGCACTGTTCATACGTATTCTCATTGTATCATCCTCTCTCTTCTCAATGGCATTCCGTAACTTATAATCCATATTCATTGTTTCTATTTCATGGAGTCCCTTTTCGTCTCCGTGTGTGACTGACAAATGATACACATCTCACTATCAAATATCTCAGCAAAACTACGAGTTTTACGACTGGCTGTGCTGATTTTATCAGAATTTGTTCCTGACCCTCTTGTTTCTGTTCCTGTTTGTGATAAAAATGCTGTTCTCTCCCGCTTAATATGCTCTGCATTGGTTGCTCTTTGGTAGCACTGGCGATGGTAGAATCCCTTCCCTTGGCTGATACTCGATACGGTCTCATCCTTGATATCTTGAAATAAGTCCACAAATTCAGAATTTAAATACCCTGCCCTTTCTTTTATGCATTCCAATTATTTTTGCAGTGATTGACTTCTTGGCTGCAACACTTTGTCTTTGGAAGCACTGTGACTTTGACAAATTATGCACGTTTCAAAGCTAAACTTACGAGCTTTCTTTCTTGAAACATTTGCAAGTTCTTTTAGAGTTTCCTCCATATTTAAACTGAGAACAAAGTTTCAAACCCATTAGTGAACAACACAACAATGAAGCATGCAGTTCTAATGCACAGCTGTGGTTTAGTAATATGTGTGAAAAACGTGAATTCCTAGATACGGTTTATATTACATTACATAAAAAATCCCATAAATGGGGGTCAGATTGGAAGGTAATCGAGTGGCTTCACCTTGATTCGTTTCATGAACGAGGTCGGGATTTACGACGTAAAACCTTTGTCCTACAAATTATTGGGCGAGCATAGCCCCCTGGCGCCCCTGGATAGCTTTAGATTTCAGGTCTCCCCGCTTCCCACGGCTAAGCTGAAATCCATGAGATATTAAATATGAACGTGTTCGTGCCACATAAATCGTTTCTGAAGTTTACCCTGGCATTCTGGTTAAACACTGCATTAAATATATGACGTCATCATGACGTCATATCTTAATCGATATCCAAATATTCAAAAAGCATACGCAATGATTAAATATCATTAAATAAGTTGATATAGATGACAAATAACGCAAGTTAATTGTTGAATAAGCTATAAATATTTGTTCTCGAATGCGAGAATATGACATCATGTTGCGTCAACAAAAGATGACGTCACATAAAGATGGTACGAAATACCGCTTGGAATCATTGATTTTCGGATTCTCCGTTAAATTTGCGATAAGAAAACATTAGAAGATCGATTTTAACACGAAAATCGAGCGGGATTTAAATAACTGACAATTTGATACTAACTACAGTGCCAAAATTTAATCGTCCGAAATTTTTAGCATCCGAAAATTTTACCTTCCGGAAATTTTACTGGCAGGAAAGTTGCGAAGTATATTTCTTTATACTTCCGATATGTTTTATTGAGCAAGCAAAAAGTTGGGAAGTGACTGCAATCTCCTTTACAGGCAGAAACAAAACAGAAATAGCAAGCAAATGTGAAAATATTTGGCTTTGTTTGCCATCACATAAAAATGCATGCCAGGTGTAGTCAAACAGAAAACTCTATAAAAAGCCAACATTTTCTTCAGGGCATCCAATACGAATACAGCAGGATTCTTCTCATCATTTGACTAGCTTGATTGATCCTCGTCGTCAATATGACCATCATCAAGCATGATTGGCAGCAGCTTAGCTTCCTCTAAGTCCCCTGATTCATTTCCTTTTGTGTGTGGAAATGGTTCATCTGAGAATTCCCAAGTTTCATTATCGACTTTCCTCGATTTCGATACAAACCAGAACTGTATTCATGTATTCACTCATTGGTGTTGTGTGTTTTGTTGAAGATCTCATTGCTATGTTGTGTTATGAACATTGAAGAAACTATCCGAAAGTCCTTCGAGTCTCTTTACATGTTGTCTCCCAAATTCTTGTCTGCAATTGTCCAAAATCAGAATTTTTCAGTCCGAAATTTTCTGTCCGAAAATTAATTGTCCGAAATTAAGCCCTCCAAAATTTTTGGGGATAATTCTCATATTTTTCAAAGTTTTAAAACAATGAGAGAGAATTTGCGTGGCTTTGAGTGAAAGAAATTATAATTATTGGCGTTTTAATTTCTCCACTGCGATAAATTTTCGTAAACATTTTTTAAGGGGCCTCTTTGCAGTTTTCTTTTAATATTATTGTAAAATAATACGATATAGTTTCAATTATGTTTTCATTTGAAAATTTATGAAATTTTGAGTATATTTATGCTAAATATATTCGCTTTTGAAACCCGTTCAGTAGTTTTATATTGTTATGTAAATTTTCTTTCTCAGGCCTAGGGCCACTTCTACACGCCATTTTTCATCAGGCGTTTCCAAACTTTTGCGAGGGGAGTGTACAAACTATAAAACTACATAACTACAACCTATGAAACAACATAACTACAAACTAAAAACTTTTTAAAAACTATCTACAAACAGCAAAAACCTGCATATAACATCCTTCATCTTATTTTGTAGGCTATTTTGGTTGTGAAGAATGAAAAACAATGGGTAAACTATAATACACTATCATGTAAATATGACTATGAAAAAATACATTGAAAAATGGAACATTGGGTGGTAGGTTGTTAAAAATAGAAGGTTCTTATATGCAGGTATTTGCTGTATAACTATGTACAATATCTACATATTAAGATACGATATTTTTACAATTTTGGCACCGCGTGCCAACTTGGCCTGCTCTGCCGAAAGTTTGTGGGAAGGGTTTTGGGCGATCACCTTCCCACCCTCTTTTTTGGGGGCCTTTTTTTTCGTTGGCCTTCACCAATTTTAATAAAAGCCTGTGTTTGTGTTCTGTAAATTAACACACATAAGATTGATATGTTAAAGGTTGTTAACATTTTGTAAAAAAGTGCAATGTCATTGTTAAAGTGTGTATGATAAACTTGTGAAATACAATGTAAAAAGGTGTACGTACCAATTTCATTTGTTGGGATTCTTCTCCCAGTTGCAAACACTAAAGTAAAACGTTTGCCCACCAATGCAGGAAATTGGTCAGCACATTTCTTCTACAATGCAGGTATACTGCTATATGTTATTTCCTAGGAGAAAAAGAGGATGCAAAGAATAATGGTTGGTAGCAGTTATGAAGATGGGAACTTTAGTAATAAATATATTAATGTATTTAATATAATTACTTTGGTATCATTGTCAACAGTTATGGCAATGTTATTTTCCTTCGCCTTGGAATTTGCCATGTTGAAATGTTCTTAAAACGAAATGTTGAAATACATGTAAAATTAGTATAAGGTTAACAGGAAATGCTGGGAAATTTATGAAAGTTTAGAAAATGTTGTAGTTCTCAATTAGCAATATTCTGATAATATGGAATTTGTGTGAATTAATATATGAAGAGTAAAGATTGAAAATATTAATAATAGGAAAGATACTTACAAATCTGTAATTTGGCGCGTAAGCTGCGAGTAACAAGTGCTGAATTAAACAAAGGTAAGTAGTGTTAAAAATTGGCACACAGTGAGTGTAAACTTTTTGTTAATAACTATGGATACATTTAACGCTCGGTTAGCTAATCTGCCTTTGTTTTCTTTAATGTTTCAACTTTCAAAAATAATGTAGAAAAATTTTTCACTTACTTGAAATTGGTGCGATCGTTATCTGAAAAGATTGTTCGCGTGCTCGAGTCAAACCTATTGTCTTCTGAAACTATAGCAACAATATCAAGATGGCCCCACGGAAAAGCGTGTTGGGAAGGAGAAGATTAGCACGTGACAAACTGGTGGGAAGCTGAAAGAGATAGGATAAAAGATAAGAAACATTACAATCTTTGAAATATTATTTATGTTGATGTTACTGAATATTTACGGTTGGTTAAGCAATATTGATACTTTTACAACAATATATTATCGTTCAATTGGGCAAGTTGATAGACTTTGAGGGTGGAGATCACAGGGTTTCGATGCATCAAGTTGATGAAAAGTGGCCACAATTGAAGGGTTAGATAGCGTCTGGAGTGTAAGCCTTGTTAGCACTGTAGATTATCTAAAAGTTCTCTGTGGTTGCGTCATGGGGCAGGCACGTGTGCACGTTTCGTCTGTCCCTGCAAGAAGAAGACAAAGGAAAAGAACAAAGACAAAGGAAACGCTGTAACAATCTCTCACGTGCCAGACAGAATTTTATTTGCGAAATTATTATTATTATATTGTAAAGGGAAAAAAGGCCTCAGCCTCAGTAGATTAGATAGGGTTGACGACAAAGAGAGCCGGTCAAATCGCAGGAATAAGATAAATGGTAACAATATAATTTGATCTTTGTCAATCTTTCCAATCAAACACTATTAAGCAAACTATAATGAGTTATGGTGTGTTTAACATTAATTGTTATCTATCAATTATAGAATTTGGACATATTGGAAGAGAATATGCATCCTTTCAACAGGCATGGCAGGCCTGGGTAAGTTTGTTACTCTAGTTTTTGTATGAAATTAGAAAAAAGGCAAATTCAGAGCAGTTGCATAGGAATAATAGAAATCTGCTCTGCTTCTTTATTTTGGTGGGCTGACCCTGATATAAGCAATGAATTGACATTGCTGTAACCTGGAAAGTATTCAAAATTATTGAAACTGTGTGTTTGGTTGATGGTTCCACAGGTATTGATTGCTGGACGGAAAAAGGAAAGGATGTCCCTACTTGGTTTTTTGTGTGGTAAGTGTCTAATTAATATGTGGGTTTTAAGATTAGAACAATAATATATGAATGGAACTGAATATAAACTAAATTTAGAACTATTTGAACAGGAAAAAGCATTGACTATGGACAAATATGGGAAATTTGTGAGATTGGTTGGCAGGCCAAAGAAGGGTAAATTCTTATTAGTATAAATAATTTATGCATGTCCAAGACCACTAAGCTACATAACTACTTAACCACAAACTATCAAACATAAGTACAAACTACCGAACAACATAACTACTTAACTACAAACTATTTACAAACTATCTACAAACAGTAAAAACCCGCATATAAGATCCTCCATCTTATTTTGTTGGCTATTTTGCTAGTGAAGAATGAAAAAATTGGGTGAAGACAATATCATGTAAACATGACTATAAAAAAATACATAGAAAATGGAATATTGGGTGGTAGGCTGTTACAAATAGGAGGTTCCTATATGCAGATTTTTACTGTAAAACTATGTACAGTATTTACATGTTGAAATAAGAAATTTTAACAATTTTGGCACCAAGTGCCAATTCGGCCTCCTCTGCCGAAAGTTTGTGGGAAGGGTTTTGAGTGACCACCTTCCCACCCTCTTTTTTTCTGGGCTTTCTTTTTAGTTGGCCTTTGCCAATCTTAATAAAAGCCTCTTTTGTGTTCTGTACATTAACACATATCAGATTGTTATGTTAAAGGTTGTTAACATTTTGTAGTTAGACATGTGAAATGCAATGTAAAAAGGTGTACGTACACAATTTCATTTGTTGGGATTCTTCCTCATGTTCCAAAAACAAAGTTGAATTGCTTGCCGACTAATTGAGGGAATTGGTCGGCACATTGCTTTTTAAGACCAGAAATACTGCTATATGTTGTTTCCTAGCAGAAAAAGAACATGGAAAGAGTAATGGTTGATAGCAGTTATGAAGATGAGAAATGTACTAATAAATATTTTAATGTATTTAATATAATTACTTTGGTTTCTTTGCCAAGGGTTATGACAATTTGGTTGTCCTTTGGCTTTGCATTTGCCATGTTGAAATGTTCTTAAAATGAAAGGTTGAAATGCATGTATAACTAGTATAAAGTTAATGGAAATTGCTGCTGAAGGAAAAACATGAAGAATTCGAGAATGTTGTATAGCTCAATTAACAATAGTCTGATAATATTGTCGAAATCGTGGGAATTATTATATAAAGAGCAAAGATTGAAAATCATAGTAATAGGAAAAGATACTTACAAATCGGAATGAGCAGGTAACTTGGGTAACAAATGCTGAAGTAAACAAAGGTAGTGTAGTGTTAAAAATTGATACACAGTGACTGTAAACTTGTTGTTAATAACTATGGATACATTCAAGGCTATTTTAATTAATCTGCCTTTCTTTTCTTAAATGTTTAAGCTTTCAAAAGCTATTTAGAAAAATTTTTCACTTACAGTGGAATCCCGCTATAACGCACTCTGTAGGAACTGAGAAAATAGTTCGCAATAGCAGGAGTTTGTAAAACAGAAAGGACATTTTTGTATGAAGAACTACTTCCCAGAATCCAAGGGACCGGAGTTTTAGTTCGTAATAGCAGGAAGTTTGTTATAAACGGGGTTCGTTATAGTGGGATTCCCCTATCCTTGAAATTGGTGCGATCGAAATCTGAAAGGCTTTTCGCGAGCCCGAGTCAAAGCTATTGTCTTTTGAAACTATAGCAACAATATCAAGATGGCCCCATGGAAAAGAATGAAATTGAGGTCTTCTGGACGTATGGAAACAAGGTGGTGTTGGGTGAATTCTTATCTTACAATAATGCCACATAGTGAAAGTAAGAATGGCAAGGACTATAGATTAGAGTGAACTACGAAATGGTGTAAAAATAGAGAGGGTATGTTAAGTTGTATAATAGTCAGGTAAGGCATAGTAGATGTAAATGGACATTAATTAAAGGTTGACTCCCACACTAAATAATGCTCTGATCATTCAGTAAACTTCTTCCATTTCCCTACAAATCACTATGAAATTACAACACTATTTAGTATCAAAATTTACATGCTAAAAGTTATAATATATTTCTGACTTTATTATATATCATTTATTGTTTGATGGATTGTTATTTGATTGTCTTTCTTTATTATGTAAACAAAATACAATATTTTCTCAATCATTGTTTTGAATGTGGCAGTTTTCTGCAAGGTATATAACTTAAGGTATAGATCTACTGTGCTATAAATTCCATTATGTTATGCATTACTATAAATTAATATACATACTATACTATACATACGATACATAACCATACCTACTATAAAAAGATACTATACCCACTACACCTACTATAAAAACATACTATACCTACTCTACCTACTATAAAAACATACCATACTTACCATAAAAATATACAAACACACTATACCTACTATAAAAACACACTATACCTACTATACCTACTATAAAAACACATACTTACATACATACCTACATATAAACCTATTATATACTTACTATATATAAACATACTACACCTAGTATACCAACATGCTATACCTACCATAAAAACATACTATACCTACAATAAAAACATACTATGCCTACTATGCCTACTATGCAAACATACTATACATACTATTCCTACTATACAAACATACAAACACTTGTGGAAAGTTGAAATGGGGAAAATCGTGCAAATAGCGCCTGAAAAATTCATAACTTTGACTTTGTTTTCATTGGGTCTAAGCATTGCAAGCATGCCGAAGCAACGTCTACTACAAAAACCATAACTATTTCAAATTCAAATAGAGCTGTCACCTGCGTTCCCAATTGTTTCCTGCAACTTTTCCTGACACTATGGTTTCCATCGATAATGATAGAAAATTCGAACCACCCTATACAAAAAGCCAACAGACACAAATAACTACCTCCATTTTCGCTCTTCACATCCCAAACATCTAATAGAAAGCATACCCTACTCACAAGCATTAAGACTTCAACGTATTTGCTCTAATACCACGGATTATACACACCACTGCTCTAAGTTGAAAGAAAGTTTCCTTACCAGAGTGTATCACGAGAATCTAGTTTTTAAAAAATTGAAAAAGCATCTAAGTTACCACGCCAAGAAACGTTATCATACAAAACCATTTCATTTTTTTCATTTTTTTCATTTTTTCCTTTTTACAATCAATCTTAAATACAATTCTACAGTTATTATACAGCTACTAGTTTACAAGATAAGGTACAACACTAAAGAAAATATATTACTAAATACTACAGGGAGAACACATTTTACGAAGACAGAAAACTTTACAAAATTGCATTTAAGATAGATTGATTAAGGAGGAGCTCTCAAGGTAGGTTGACTAATCGAGAGAGAGCCCCCCCCATAAAAACAAGGAGACTAGAATTTTTATAAAAGCAATAACCAGAGCCAGATGTGGATTAGGGATGATGATTTGTGTAAGGAACAAGTCCATTACACAATAAGGCAGATCATAGTTAAATCTAGTCAGTTTGTGAAATGAATCGAGAAAATTAGCTTTTCAGTTCTGAACGAAAACAATAACAGAGCAAGCAACGAGAAAATTAAAGATAGAAGTGCAGTCAAAAAGCAGATGGGACCCTCACCACACAGACAGACAGCGGCCAGCCCCCCCCCGAAGCAAGAACAGGATAGACCCCTACCCCTACCAGGACACCAAGGCAGCAGCTGCCCATCCACATAGCCAAAATCCCACCCACCCCCAACCCACACTTGCTTAACCAACTACTATTAATTAAGGTGCGAGATTAAGGACCATAACCATTAACAAGAAATTCCCTCAATTTTGATTTGAAAGTGTTAAATGAAACTGACATTTTAATAGAATGAAACTCCATGAAATGTATTCCTAATGGATTGAAAGATATCACCTCTAGCCGCCTGACGTGTCTCATGACTATGAACAGTGTTACTGAGCTGAAAAAAGTTGTGAAAATGAGAAGGAGAGAGACCATTTAGAGACTTGTATACAAATTTGAGGATATCATGATGAATCATGTCATTCAACTTAAAAACTTTCAGAGAGAAGAAGATTGGTGTTGAGGGAGAGAAGAAGGGCTGAAATGAGATAGACCTAAGTACTTTCTTCTGCAGTAAGAAAAGAGGCTCAAGGTAAGTATCATAAGAGAGACCCCAAGTTGATGAGCCATAACTCAAAAAGGAAGAGAAAATAGAGTAAGAAAGATTTTTCAAGATATCAAGAGGAAGAAGATGTCTGATTTTAAAGAAGATCCCAGATGTTCTTGAGAGTTTTTTAGTTAGTTCAGAAATATGGAATTTCCAGGAAAGATGCTCATCCATTAAAACACCTAGGAATTTAACATACTTAGATCTGGATACTGGTTGTTTACCAAATTTGATGCTGATGTGATCAGGCAATTTCTTTCTGGGGGAATGAAACAGAACGAAGTTTGTTTTTTCAATGTTTAAAGCTAACTTGTTTACTTCAAGCCAAGACTTTACTTTTAACAACTCTTTATTTGTTTTATACTCAAGCCTGGTTATGTTATCTGACTCATAATAAATGTTGGTATCATCTGCAAATAGAAAAAAGGAAAGGACTTTGGACACATTTGGCAGGTCATTGATGTATATTAGAAAAAGTAATGGACCAAGAAATCAAGCCAAACCAAGAAACCACCCAAACCAATACTTGCATTTCATTTGTAACAACATTTAATCCAACTCTTCGACCTATCAGTAAAATTTTCAAATTAAATTGGAATATTTTACACATAAAACCAGACATTAAGGCACACTTTCCAGAACTACCTGTCGTGTCATACAAGAGAAGCCGAAATCTGAAAGATCTGATAGGGTCCAACACCATCATGAACAGCAAAGTCATTAGAAATATTAAACTCAACAAATACCATGAAGTCAAATTCTGTAAACCCTGCAATGTCAAAGGCAGTTTATGTTGTAATCAAGTATAATCCACTGACGAGTTCAAAACCGTATCCAAGGGTAAAAGATTCAAAATCTACCATGAAACTAAATGTAAAAACCCGTTATGGTTTTGATAAATATTATGGATTCTTGTTCCCATACACCTTTTCCATCTTTCCAACTGACAAAATCAAAATCAATATTTATCGGTCTATTTAAAAACGTATTTAGATCGGCAAATGACCAATTTCTTCCATCATTATTCCATTGTAATGCTTTATCTCTTTCTAGATGGATACGCGGCAATTGATTTCCAATCCAACTGATTCCTGACCCGTCCGTATTAAATACCAAATCATACTTATGCTTATTTTTAAGTACATCCACATCAAAATTATTCTTAAACACATCACTTGTTGATTGAAATGGTGAACTTATTCTTTGCACCCATATATGTCGCGCATAGTCCACTTGTTCATATCCTGGCAATATACATTTAATACAACATATTTTCCAATCTTTTGTTGCATCCAATGATAGTTTTTTATTTAATGTCACGCAAAATTTGAAATTTTTCTCCTTTGCTGATGCAGCTGCTGACGAAATGGCAACTATTTTTTGTGGCTTACCGTAAATTCTCTATTAAGCCCCCCTCTCAATTAAGCCCCCTCTCTAATTAGCCCCCCCTTTTCAGAAGGAAAAATTTAATAAGCCCCCCTCTCAATTTAGCCCCCTCAATCTTCACTGATGCCAAAATAAATAAACTTGACAAACAACAGAGATTTTCACTTTATTCATTGGTCGTTCAATACTTCTCAACAAATTCAAATTCAAATCATTTAGGCTTAAGTATTGTAGATATAAACGTTTTTCACACAGACTTCATTGAATAATGTATTTCATGTATTATTTAATGTATTTCCACCACTGAAAATGGTTTTCTATTACAAAATATTTATTAAGCCCCCTCTCTCAATTTAACCCCCCCCTCTCTAATAAGCCCCCTCTTTAAGGTGGTAGACCTGCATTTCAATGGGAATTTTGATCAAAGTTGCCAAAAAATTTTTTTTAATGAAATTGTTAGCTTAACTTCTGATCATTACGTCAAGCTTTGTTAAATTGCAGAAATGTTTTCATTTTTCTAAAAATTTAGAGTTTTTGTAGGTCAGGTGCAAAAAATTGTTCTTAGCAACGCCATAGCAACAATAAAACATCAATGTTACCTTTTCATATTTTGGAATTTTGGGAAAAGTATTGCCCCTACCCCTTAACTTCTTATTGCTTGTTGCCCTGGGGTATACGAGAGGTGTTTACATCAGGTACTTAAATGTAAAAAGCGTGTTTTGTCAAGCCAAACAAGGATCATAAATTTTGCTCAGTTGTGAGAGTTTGGAAAACAATACTCTCTTGATTTAACAAGCAGATAAGGTGGCTAAAGGGAAGAAAAGTAACCAATACCGAAAAAGGAAAAGAAAATACTATGGAAATCAGTATGATTGTTTAAAAGAAAACACAACTGCTTCGTCAGGTAAAGATTCGCAACCTGTTGTTCTTGTTGACTTGCCAAGGCCAGTTCAAGATGGCCATCAAGCAAAACATGATGGGGAAGAGAGTCACTGTTCCAGTGCAAAAAAGCTTAAACTGGATGGGCTTTTGGCAAATTTTGAGCAAACAGATTTTAATTTAATAATTAATTTCAAAATTTTAAAGAAAGTTTTTGAATTTGTTGGATTTTGCCCAGATTGCAAGAGTGCTCTCACACTGCAAGATGACCGCAAGGCAAGATCTGGCTTTGTCCATAAGTTAGCTCTTAGATGCTGCAAATGCAATTGGATAAAAAGATTTTTCACATCAGCACTTGTACAGAAAGACCACTCAGAGCCATCAACAGGCAGAACCAGATTTGATTTGAATGTGAGATCAGTTCTTGCTTTCAGAGAAATTGGAAAAGGACATGATGGCATGCAGACACTTGCAACATTTATGAATTTATTTCCTCCTGCTTTAAAATCTAATTATCATGCTATTGAAAGAAGTGTTCATCTTGCATTGACAAAAACAGCAGTGGAAAGTTGTCAAAATGCTGGAAGAGAAACAAAAGAATCATTGAGTTTCAAAGATGACAATGGCCCTCAAGACTGCCAAGTTTCTGTCGATGGAAGCTGGCAAAAAAGGGGTCACATCTCATTGAATGGAGTGGTGATGCTGATTTCTAGAGAAAATGGAAAGTGTCTGGATTACACTATCATGTCAAAAAAATGCAAAAGCTGTCAATTCTGGAAAACAAGGACAAATGATCCTGGATATGCTGCCTGGTATGCAAACCATGCATGAGAAAGTAACCATAATCGATCAGCTGGAGCGATGGAAAGTGCCGGGGCAGTAATGATGTTTAAAAGATCGATAGAAAAACACCAATTGAGATATACATCTTACATAGGGGATGGTGACAGTTCTTCATATGGTGATGTGGCAAGTTCGCAGCCTTATGGTGAGGGAGTACAAATTGAGAAAAAGGAATGTATTGGCCACATACAAAAACGAATGGGTTCAAGGTGTAGGGGCTTACGCCAGTCACTCAAGAGTGTCAAATTATCGGATGGCAAAAAAATAAATGGTAAAGGAAGACTAACTGACAAAGCCATTAATACTATGCAAAATCATTATGGTATGGCAATCAGGCAGAATATAGCCAAATTATATGAAATGAAAAAGTCTATCATTGCAATCTTGCATCATTCCTCCGCAATTGATGATGATCTTGAGCGTCACAAGTATTGTCCAAGAACCAATGTAAGCTGGTGTAAATGGTGGCTGGATAAATTGAACAATACTAGCACATATAAAAAGAACTTGAACCTTCCATTGGCAATAAGAGAAAAACTTAAGCCAATATTCATGGATCTCAGCTCTGACGATTTATTAAAAAAATGCCTTCATGGGCAGACGCAAAATGAAAACGAGTGTCTAAATTCAGTTATATGGAAAAAATGCCCCAAGGATGTTTTTGTTGGAAGGAGAGTCTTAGAGTTAGGAGTTAGCTGTGCAGTTATCAATTTCAACAATGGGAGTAGTGGAATGATGGAGGTTTATAGGAAACTGGGACTTGTAGCAGGTAAACAAACTGCAGATGGTTGCAAACGAAAAGACAAACAGCGTCTTAAACACAATGTTGTTCAGTCAAGTGAAAAGGCCAAAAAAAGAAGAAAAAAACTCAGAAGTTTGAGAAAAGGCTATACAGACAAAGAAGAAGAAGAAGAAGGGGGCAAATCATACTTATCTGGAGCTCACTGACTGTAAATTACAAGTAATTGTTTCCTGCAATTGTTTTTAGCAATTTCCGAAAACTTTGTTTTTAGACTAATAGAGGTTGTATTATCAAAATATCTCCATCATTGTGAGCCTGAATGCAACCAAATTTGGCAGATATGTTCAGTGTAGCCTCAGCTACAAAATAGACCTCTGCAGTATTGTTTACCTGCTGTTGAGCTTTGACTAAAGGAAGTTTTATGCTGGAATGTTTCCACCAAGTGTCGCAAAGTCAACAAAATGTGGTTTTTTAATTATAAATCATGCAACAGACCATTTCAAAAGAGGTCTGTTTTGTACTCCAGGCTGTAATAAATAATTTGGTCAAAATTTGGGTTGATTATCATGTATGGTTTTGTAGATAATTTGATAAGCGCAAGATTCAAATATTTTCAAGATGGTACCATTTTTTCTATATTCAAACATGAAAATGTCAAATTTGTATCCTTTTGAGATGCTAGGATCATTTTGAGCAATATTTTAGCCAAAACATGCACAAAATTTGACTTTTTAGGTAATGCAGGTCTACCGCCTTAAAGTACTGAAAAACAATAAGCCCCCGGGGGGCTTAAAAGAGAATTTACGGTACTTGTCATTCTTTATCGATATCATCTCTATCACGTCCTGCCTCGTCATTTTCTCTCCTTTCTTTCTCATTTATCCTATTCTCTTCCTTTAAACGATCTAAAAACACGTTTTTTGATATAAAATCACTATTTTTTAACATGTTCAATCTAGTCACTTTTGAATGATGTATATCTTTTGTTAACACCCATACAGCTTTCCAATATATCAGGGTTGATATTAATGACCAGTCTTTTTCTTTTTTAACTATGTCCTCTATTTTTACAATTTCCGGAAACACTACTTCTTGTTATTGATCGTAAAAAAATTTCCGTCTACTGGTAACCCACCTAAATCAATCAATGAATATGCAAATGTTGTATATATCAAACCAACTTTATCTATGATAAATATTTCATCTGTCCATTGTTTATGGAACCCTCTTTTAAACACTTTTTATGCTTGCGCAATTCGTACATATGCCCGTTTTTATATTTTGACGTTACTTTTATCTTTTTCCCTCTCTTCACTTCTTCTGCATTTCTCGGCTTACGCGAGTCTGGAATTTTGTCCTCTTGTTGTTTCCAGTATTTTTTTAAATTCTGCCTTACTTCTTCATAATTATTTACATTTACTTCATTAGGCGCCATTCCTATTATTCAATGATAGGAATTATTCACACTTTCTACTATTTCATCCAACACATCCAAATAATTCTTAGAATTCTTCGCTTGCATATCGTGCACTAGTTTCAACTTCAATGTTCTATTATATCTTCCACTATAGCACATTTTGGATCATCATTCGAAAATATTAATTTCACATTGTTCTTTGTCATTAATGTTTTAAAGGATGCATTAATAAATTCCGACCCTCTATCATCCGCCCGTATCAACTTTGGGCGACGTTCTGTTGAATCAAATGTACTTTGCATAGCTAACACACTAGATGGACCAGACTTATTCACCATTGGTCTTACCCATGCATGTTTATCAAATTGATCTACGCAACAAAATAGATATTCAATTCCTTTGTTAAAGTCAGGATGAAATATATAATCGCTTTGAACATTAAATCATTAAACCATTAAATCAATTTGCCAGCAATAATCCTGTCGACCTGATTTTATTGGTGGGTGCACAAACTGCTTCTTTATTGGCTTATAATCTCCATGTGTAATATTCGACTTTGACCATTCTATTACCTGCGTTCTTGTTAATTTCGGTATTTCCTTCTTTGCATACGTATAAAATTTATTCAAGCCAGAAAATGAACCAGGAAAACTCTGGATATTATATAATTCAGATAATTTTTCATTTACGATTCTCTGCTCATTAATTTTATTCATTTTTTCCTCCGCTATTTTATACTCATTAAATAATCGTTCAATGTCTGCAATCATTTTCTCCTGAGCTTTCTTATACTTCCTCATCCACCTTTCTTCTCCGCTTTTAACATCAATTTAAGTGCTTTTTTTCCAAAACACTCACTTTTGTCATCTTCACTCGACTCTGTTTCCGATTCACTTTCTCTACCTGACGTATTTTCGTCACTGGAACTGTCCCATGTAAGTTTTTTCTTTTTTCCTTGTCTCTTCTTGTATGTTTTACTCAACTCTCAACTCACCTCCCTCTCCATTTGTCTCGGACATTTTACTGCTACCATTCGCAAAAGACGAGAATTCTCTCTATCTCTCATATCGTTCTCTTCATCCTCATAGACCGAATCATCTGAATACGCTGATGATGTTTGGTACCTTTTTCTCATCAATATTTTTTTCAGTGATTGCTCCACTTGGCGTTCTACCATTTTTGAAATATTACTATAACCTTGACCTTCCAAATCTTTATCGAACCTTCTCTTTAAAAGTTGATTTGCTCTTGTACGCGTTGCAATAGGTGAATGGGTAGGACCCTCTGAATCACTATCACCTTCTGAATTCCGGCTTGCTGTATTAATTCTCTTTAATTTTGCTAACCGTTGCGAACTTCAAATTGATGATGGCGTTTCTTTTTCCTTTCGTCTAGCTCCTTCTGACCTTCGTTTTGATGAATAAAATCGCTCCAATCTTGAAGCGTGTCTCGCAATGCGCACTGACGATGGTAGTTCTGGTGTTCCAGTCTGACTAGCAACTGATCCTAATCTGTCCCTTCCCTCCTTTTCTACGTTTTCTAGTTTTATTGGTTTTTTACTTTCTATTGCAATTCTTCTTTGTAATTCATGAGGTAATACATTTATATTCATTCCCTCTGCTACTAATTTTTTAGCTACCGAAAATAAACCAACTGGAATATTCATAAATTTGTGCGGGTTATCAATATATTCCACAAATTTTTCCGTTTTTCAACATCCGGAATAAATTCTTCTCCTATATAAAGCGTATTATCTTCTTGATCAAACTTTATATCTTTAGTTTGTCTCAACGCTTTCACAAATTGTAAAGCGTGAGGTTTTAGTTGATTTACTACCTTTACATTTACATCTGTCACATCATCCCCATTCAATATTTCTTTCAAATATCTTTCTTTCTTTTCTTGGAACACGGAACACGAAATGTTCTTATTGTTACTTATTTGTTTTATCTGTTGATTTAATTCTTCAATTCTTCGACTTTGCACATTTGTCTCAAGCATTTCATTCTTTTGCCTTCCTGCATTTTGTGTTTCCAACCCTGATTCTACATACACTGATTTTAACACTTCATCTAATTGATTTGCTTTATTTAACAACGCAACTCTTTCCACCGGGTTCTCCACTGTTAATGCTCTCTCGCGTATCTCTTTAATTTAAATTATTTGGGACATCTAATGCTTTAATTTCTTGCAATCTTTTGTAATCTCATAATGGAATCAATACATGTTTATTGATAAATCCTGTCTATTCACCGCATACTTATTTTGCATTAACAAATTATATGTGCCCTGATTAGAAAGATACAAAGAACTCGCACCTGTTACAAATTTCACCATCCTGTTTTTTTAAACAATACTCTTTTTAACTTCTTTTATTTACTATTATTTCTCATTATTTACCAAAAAATATTCACTTTCACACAAGTCCACTTTCTTGTTGTTCGTTCACTTTCACACAAGTTCACTTTCTTCATCTTGTTCTCTCGTTTTACATTAGGCCCCAATAATATTCGCTTTCTTCCTGCCATCAGAGTAACCGCGGAAACCCATTCTTCATCTTTATCTGTTTTCGCTATGGGACTTTCAAATATCACCCATCTTTTCCAATCTCCCTCCCTCAAATTCTTTTACATATTGCAACCATTCCAATTCCTTCTTTCCCACATCTCCCTCCATTCTTACACACACTCTTGAGTTTATCAAGACTTCACCCATCCCAATTTTGCAACCCACATACAACAACTGTTTCACAATATCTGCTTCTGGCAATTTCTTCAAGTATTGATATAACTTATAACTTGCCTCATTACTTGTGGCCGAGCACATAAAATCATACATATATTCTACTACCATCTTTATTTGCTTCTTTCAACATAATGCTGACTGCTACTTTTTCCAATGATTAAATATTCTTTTATTTCATCCTTTTTTAAATAAAAACTCGATTATATTTTCCACAACTTTCATTACACCCCATCCTTCCTCTTTTGCAAATAAATTCATAAACTGTTCCCAATCTTGTTCTACTGTTCGCATAAATTCGATCAAACATTCTCTCGCTATTTCCGACTTTTCCTTCTTTTCCTTCTTTTCCTCTACTATTATAGAACACAACATAAAAATGGCAACAACTCTTCCCCAATTTGTTCCATCAACATTTATTTCAGCTATAATTTCCCTAATCCATTTCTTATCTATCATTTTCCTACCATCAAAATATTTATACATTGATCTTACAAATTGTTCGTTTTTCTCTTTCATTTCATCAACTAATCTCAATAACACTTTAGTTTTCCAATCTAATTCTTCTACTTTCATTTCATTTATCTTACATGCAATTACCTCATCTATCACTATTAAGCTTTGTGCTCGTAACATTGTTCCAATATCTTATCTCGCAAAATTGAATACATGTTAATGATATCAAAATTTAACGACCAAAATTATACTTCTAGTCCTTCTTCTTCTCCCATTTGTCTTAACATCTCCATTACAGAGCTCACTCTCGCTTCGTCTTTTTTCTTCCTCATCCAACTATCGATCACATCGACCATCATGTTAGAACATTTTACTCCACCATCTTTTCCTTCATTCTGTTTCTCCAAGATTTGCAAATACATGTCAACTCCCATTCCAAACTCTTCAACAAATTCTTCTCCCATCATCCTTTTCGCAAATAATTTCACTTTGTCCACATCACGGTCTCCCCAACACATTATCAACGAGAGGTATATGCGGAACCTGTAGGAAAACAGCATCATCCCTTCTTCTTTCTTCACACATTCATTTATGATATCAGCAACATTATCTCGTCCTATCTTTCTCACCAACTCCGATATTTTCTCCCACGTCAAAATCGGTGTGACAAAATCCCACACCGTAATCAACCACCATACTTGTCTCCAACATTCTCCCGCACCACTATTTCTAATGTGCGGCAATGGTTTTTAAACCCCATCCATTTTCTTTGTCAATTCTTCAAACAGATCTTCAATATCATCTTCAAGCATCTTTATTATCTTCATATATACTTTATACCATTTACTAAATTCTCCTCTTAACAATCTTGCATCTTCAAACCTCGCCGTTTCTTCGACCCTCAACATCTTCTCTGTAACCTCTTCAAACATCTTTCCCTTTTTCAACACAATCATCATTTATCTCAGTCACTTTTTCCGCAAATTCCTTCGCTTCCGCGCTTCCGTATGCAAGTCTTTGGATATTACACTCGCATACAACAAATCAATTTCCAATGCGTTTTTTTCCACTATCGCTGCACAATCAGCATCCACTTTGAATAATTTTTTCATCAACAACGCGTTTTTTATTTGTATCTTCAACAGTGCATTATTTTCTCTTTGTAATTCCCACAGTTTCCTCAATTTTAGATTACTTTCTCCCCCTCCTTCCATTTCAAATAATACATACACCTTCCCTGTTCCTTATATACACTTCCAAGTAAATCTAACTGTCAATCATTCACCTGTCCATCAATCAATCATTCTTCTTTCATTACTTCTTGTAATCGCTTTTCTCTCAGACACTCCAGCTTTGCAATTTCATCTTCCAGTTCACTCAACTTTTCTCCATCTCCTTCAAAATATGTAACCCTCACATTTTCTATCTCCCGTCGCCATTTCAACTTGGCTAACTTCACATTCATATCTCGTATGCTCTCTTCAATTTCCATCGTATCTGACTAACTCTCTTCTCTTTCTTTTTCTTCCCTTTTACATATTTCTTTTCTTCACTTTTTTTCATTTTCATTTCTAAATTCTCTCAGCTAGCAATTTCTCTCTTTTATCTTTTTCCTTCTCCATCATTATAACGTTCATTTCATTCCTCATTTTTTCCAATACTTGAAATCCATTCATGCACATTCTGCTGGATGAAGTTCGTCTTCCTCGAAGCCCCTTACTGCTTCAACACATTCACTTGCACTTAATTCCTCCATCCTAACACTTTACAATTCAAATTTCATGTGCATCTAATCGTTCTCTTTTTTCCCAATATCGCTCATTCATTTCCACCCAAGATCTTGCTAAAACAAAATAACCATGCTCTCCAAACACAAACGTGAACAATAAAGTGAATAAAGTCATCATGAACAATACACCATGATGATGTTCTATTACATCCATCAACTTTTCTATACCACAATCATACTTTGTTTCATTCATGATTTCTCACATTTTAATTTTATTTTAACTCGCTTCTGCTTATATCATCCAAAACACTTCATTTATTTTATTTTAATTCAATTTTTTTCTTTACATCAATCTAAAATTCACTATCCATTTTAATCCACAATCCTTTCCTTAAACATTTAACAAACCGTCCACCCTTCCAACCTTTTTTATTTAGTTTAACTTTTTCAACCTTTTTTTACAATCCAAATCAACCCATCCATTTTCGTCCGCTGGTCATTTCTTCAAAATTTAACCAACAACATGCGCGATCTTTGCCCTTTCCTTGAACATTAAAAAAAGCGGCTGCTCGTTAGCATACATATACTACTGTCATTGTCTGAGCAAACTCTGACATGGCCACATGGGGCCTTTTCAGCCACTCACAATTCTTAGCTCTTAACCTTCTAAAAGCGGTCTCCTTGTCTGGAAATGGCTCGGCGGGACTATATTGTGTATGAAAATTTTTGGGGATATCCTGAGAAAAGCTAACCCGTGGTGTCTTCTGTGTTGTGGCTTTTGCTGGTGATGATGCCATTCTAAGGAATGAAACATAGTTCCAATATTCAATTTCAACATGTTGCAGGTCCCGTTGTTGACTCGCGGTGCGCATGCGCAAGCGAAGTCTATGTTGGTGGATGGAGAAAAATGCGTAGTTGTAGTAATCGTTGTCGTTGTAGTAGTAGTCGAACTTAGGCTCGAAAAGAGGCTGGTGTGCTGGTGCCTCCCAGGGCTTCCACTTCTCGTCACGGGGATTTTGATTTGATGATAATTTTTAGACGAAAGGTCCATTGCGTCAGAAGATCAGGGTAAGGTTTTTATTTATTTTCAGAGCATAGAACGGGCATAATCCACTGTGCTTGCTTTGTATTTGTGTTGAAGTCAGATCGATGTTACAGACTGACATCACAGAATTGGTTGCTACAGACTAGCAACAACAGACAGTTGCTACAGACTAGCAGCAAATGATTATAGAAGAGCATAAAAGGAAGCTTGAAAGTGTAAAAAAATATATAATTTATACAGAAAGAAAAGCACTTACGAAAACATAAAAGTTGTTCCAAGTTGTTGCTAGTGTAAAAAGAAAAGAAAGCAGAAGCTACCAATGCGTAAAACATAAAAAGCTAGATAGGGAATATTTTTATTTTTAAGTCATATATAGGCCTCGCCTACGGCCTACCTAACTTATGTTTCATGATGGCATTTAAAGGATCAATTTTAATAATTGTGTTCTTTCTAAAATTTTATACCACACCCTGCAAAGACTTTATTGGTTTGTATGCAAGTTTGAGGAATCTCAAACTGGAAAACAAGACTTTGAGAAATTGGATAAAAATGCACACCAGCAAGCAAAAATGTAAACACTGCAGAAGGTTTAAGTACAACCTTGAAACAAGCAGCAATCTTCTGATGATATCACTATTGCTTTTTCTATCGGGAGATGTAGAATTAAATCCAGGACCAAAGGCTAATTCAGAAACATCCTTGATGTGCAGAGATGAATTCATGTTTTGCTCTCTTTCTCGTGCTACTAAAGCCAAGATATGTTCACAGTTAGATATCAATTTATACGATGAATGTGATAGCAATGAAATGGCAAAACCACTTAGAAAGCCAACTCAAGCATTTCATGTAATTGGGGATGGAAATTGTCTTTTTCGAGCTATTTCCTATGCGATTTCTGGAAACGAAAATTTTCATAAAACAGTGCGAGAAAAAATAACATTATTTATGAAGGAAATAGAATCACAATTGTATCCACACATGGGAACTTCTGTAAATGAGTATTTGATGAAAAGTGAAATGTATAATGACAAAATCTGGGGTACTGATATTGAAATTATAACAGCAGCATGGTTACTCAAAACTGATATTTATGTATATTCAAGTTATGGTCTTGAAAGGAAGTGGTCAAGGTTTTCAATGAATGGGGTCAGAAAATCTAATGAATACAATGAGCAGTCAATTTATATTGAAAAATTGAATGGTAACCATTATGATGTTGTCTTAGATGTAGCAAACAGTGATGAAATTGAAATTAACATGATTTCCGATAATGAAGGTATGTGGAGCAATATAATTGAATATGATGCACGCAATTGCTTGAACAAAAGATTATCCTTTTTTGGTTTAGAGCCTGTTGATGTAAGAGGCGATGGTAATTGCTTTTTTAGAGCAGTTTCTCATCAATTTTTTTCAACAGAGAAATATCATACTGAAATACGAGCAGCAGGAATAAAATACATGACCGAACACCCAGAAAGTTTTCTTGATAGTATCACTGATTGCTCTTTTTCAGAATATATATATCGAATGTCTATGCCAGGAATTTGGTGTGATAACATTATCATACAAGCAGTTGCCAATGCTTACAATTGCCAAATTCTTATTTCTAATTCTGCTGAAAATTTTCAAGAATGCACGCCTGTCAGTCCACTAAATTCAGAAAGAATATTAACCCAAATTCACTTGGGACACTTTGATGAAATGCATTATGTTTCTACACAAAGGGTCAAAAAAAGAAAAGCAAACTTTAATAAAGATTCTCTAACAACTCTGAATGCTAAGAAACTGAGAGAAAATCCAGATTTTAAAGAAAAAGAAAAGCTTCACAAGCAAAAACTTAGAGAAAATCCAGATTTTAAAGAAAAAGAAAAGCTTCACATGCGAAAACTTAGAGAAAATCCAGATTTTAAAGAAAAAGAAGAGCTTCACATGCGAAAACTTAGAGAAAATCCAAATTTTAAAGAAAAAGAAAAGCTTCACATGCGAAAACTGAGAGAAAATCCAGATTTTAAAGAAAAAGAGAACTTCCATAGAAAAAAGTACAATCACAAAGTGACCAAAACGCAAAAGTTAGTGAGAAGATTGGAAACATTTTTAAAATCAACAAGTGATAAACAGAACAATACCACATCAAAATCTTTACCTATTATGAATAATATTGTAACATGTTTTCAGAGAAACATTCAGAGTGGCCCTGAATATATATGCACTTGTTGTGATCAGCTGTGGTATAGATCTTCAGTTGTATGTTTCGTGCCTAATAGATATACTTGTGATAAAGATATAATAACCAGATGTATCAATGGAGTGAAAAGTGTCTCAAATGATGAGTGGATATGTCAAACCTGTCACAATTCTTTGATGAATGGAAAATTACCAACTTGCTCAAGGGCAATATTGGAAAGGTTTCCTGACAAGCCCGACTGTTTGAACCTGACACCACTTGAAGAAAGATTAGTTTCACCTCGTATTCCATTTATGCAAATAAGAGAATTGCCAAGAGGTAATCAGCTCAGCATTAGTGGATGCATTGTTAATGTACCTGTAGATGTAAATTCAACTGTAAGTAAGCTGCCAAGGCTATTGTCTGAATCAGAAACTGTTCCAGTTAAATTCAAAAGGAAACTGTCTTATAAACATTACTACAGCTATGAGAATGTTCGATCACATAGAGCCTTAATGTCAGCTGCTTATTTGTACGAACATAGCCCTTTATTTAGAGCAGAAGGTATCAGTATTGATAGCCAATGGCTTAATGATATACAATTAGAGATATCAAATACAGAATGGTCTGAATTTTCTCATAATGATATTTCTGAAAAAGAAAGTCTTGACAGGTCCAATAATACTGCAAATAATGAACTCTGTGAGGAGCCTTCTGATGATATTGATGAAGATGATAATTGGACTGAAGAGGAAAGTAAACCAACAGGTGTAAGTGATACTCTTTAAGTGATACGTCAAGAATCAGATGTAACAGAAATTGTTGATTCTATTATAAATGTTGCACCGGGTGAAGGAAGTAAACCTTTGGGAATATTCATGGATAAATATTCAGAATATTTGTCTTTCCCAACAATTTACTGTGGAATTCCTAGATCAAAAGAATGCACTAAACAAGTGCATTACAGCACTATTTGCAAATGGGAACTTAGAAACCGAGATCGTAGAGTTGCAAGCTCAATTCCAAACATATTTTACAAATTAAAGAAGTTGCAAATCAAAAGAATTCAGGATACAGCTCAATTATCACTCAGAAAATGTAAATAAGATGGTAAGAAATATACTGCAGGTGACTTTAAAAATGACAGCTTTGTAAGAAATCTGCTCAGTATTGATGAAGGTTTTAAAGTTCTAAGAAACCTGAGAGGATCACCTCCATATTTTGAGAAATGTCAAAAAGATCTTTTCGCAATGATTAGACAACTTGGATATCCTACATGGTTTGCATCGTTTTCTGCTGCAGAAACTAAATGGCTGCATTTGTTAAAAATGTTGGGACGAATTGTTGATAATTGTTCATATACTGATGAAGAAATAATGGAGTGGTCTTGGCAAAAAAATGTGAATTAATCCAGAAAGACCCAGTAACATGTGCAAGGAACTTTGAACACATGGTTCAACTTTTGATTCACAAATTCTTGAACAGTAAGGAGCAGCCATTGGGTGAAATTTCTGATTATTTTTATAGAGTTGAGTTTCAAAAACGAGGATCACCACACATCCACTGTTTATTTTGGATTAAAGGTTCACCTAAGTATGGTAAAGATGCTGATGAAATAATCACCACATTTGTTGAGAATTATTCTACTTGTGCAGAGAAAATAGATCATGAAAGGAGTGCTGAATTAATCAATTTGCAAACTCACAACCATTCAAAAACCTGCAAAAAGAAAAACCAAAATATTTGTAGATTTAATTTTCCATTACCACCCATGGAAGAGACAATAATCTTAAAACCACTCGAACATGAAAATCTGCCTGAAGCTGAAGCACAAATTTTTTCCAAAAATTATGACAACATTTCAACCTTGCTGAATGAAATGAAAGGTGGTCAAGATATCACATTTGAACAATTTCTGAACCTGTTACAGATTGACAAGGAACATTACATTAAGGCCCTAAGATATTCTTTAAAAAGAGCAACTCTTTTTTTAAAGAGAACCCCCAAGGAGATAAGAATAAATAGCTATAATCAAAACATACTGGCAGCTTGGCAAGCAAACATGGACATTCAGTTTGTTTTGGATCCATATGCTTGTGCTGTTTATATTCTTTCATACATTTCAAAAGGACAAAGGGGAATGAGTAAATTACTTGAAAAAGCTAGCAAAGAAGCACATGAGAAACATGGTGAGAATATCCCAAAACAAATCAGACACATGGGAAACAAATTTCTAAGTTCTGTAGAAATCAGTGCACAAGAAGCTATATATGAAGTGAAAAAGATTTAACGGAAAACTGTGATGATGATTTTATAACTGAAAATGACAACAAAAGTTGTGGTAAAACATACAAATTACCAGGCGGTCTTCAAATTGTAAAAAGAACAAAAGCAAAGGTACTGCGCTCTGTGCGATATAATAAAGAAAAAAATCCTGATAATTATTTCAGAGAGCACCTTATGCTTTATCTACCATGGAGAAATGAAGAAAGAGATTTGCTCAAAGATTCCCAGACGTTTGAGGAACATTATGAAAAGGTGAAACATATTTTAGATAAAAACTCTCAACCATATGAACAATACAGTGCTACTTTGCAGCAGGTTGTTGAAGGCCTTGAATTTGAGGACATATATGACGACTGTGTTGTTGCACCCAATACACAGCATGCTGAAGACGCAGATTCTCGTGCAGGAACACAGGAAAGCAAATTATATGGTTGCTTTGACCCACAAACTGCAATGCAATCAGAGTATCATTTGCTTGATGATGCTGGATTTTACCCAAGAAGTGAAAATTGCATAATCGAAAGTAAAGCAATCAGTGATTTGGAGCTCAGAAAGAAAATACAATCACTTAACAAGGAACAAATTGAATTTTTCTATCATGTGCTGCACTCAGTCAAAACACAGAAGCTTCCAATGAAACTGTTTTTAAGTGGTGGTGCAGGAGTGGGAAAGAGTTTTGTATTAAATACTCTATATGAAGCTCTGAATAAATATCTTAATCAAGTACCAGGTGAAAATCCAGATGATGTAAAAATAATAAAAGTAGCACCAACTGGAAAAGCTGCATTTAACATTGGAGGAAATACTATCCACTCTGCATTTCTAATTCCAGCTTCACAAGGCTTTAATTACAAGGCATTAGATTGTGACAAACTGAATAAAATCCGCAAACAATACAGACAATTGAAAATAGTCTTTATTGATGAAATATCAATGGTTGGAAGTAAGATGTTCAATTTTTTGAACCTACGTCTACAGCAAATCACGGGAAAGCAAGCCCCATTTGGAGGTTTAACTGTGATAGCAGTTGGTGATTTGTTTCAATTGCAACCAGTATTTGACAAATGGATTTTTGAGACATCTGCAGAATATGGTGCATTAGCGACAAACATCTGGCAGGAATATTTCAACTTTTGTGAATTGCATACAATTATGAGGCAAAAAGATGACAAAAGCTTTGCTGAACTATTAAATGGATTAAGGGAAGGTAACCACACAAAAGAAGATATAAATATATTGAAAACCAGAAGTATCTCGGGGAACAAGTTCGCCAACACAGATCTGCCAAGTTATACACATCTATTTTTGACAAATGCAGCAGTCAATTCTTTTAATAACTCAACGTTTCAAAATGCGAAAGGACATAGGGCAATGATTCCAGCAATTGATTTAGTGATAGGTGATTTAACAGATGATGTTAAACAAAAACTAATTAAAAAGATTCCTGATAACCCATCAAAAACAATGGGTTTGCACAGTTTTTTGCCTGTAGTTGTTGGTGAAAAATATGACTTTACATCAAACATCAAAACAACTGATGGTCTAACTAATGGTGCTGATTGTATTGTTAAAAAAATTGATTACAAAATGGAAAACTCAAACAGACCAAGCATTATTTGGGTCAAATTTCCATCTGATATTATTGGGAAAGATCAGAGATTGCAATATAGGTCGCTCAGATCACAAGAAATAGACTTTTCATGGACACCCATATTTGAAGCAAGCAAACCATTTGTAATTTCTAAATCAAGTCATTTCAAGTATATGAGGCGTCAGTTTCCCCTCAGACAAGCAGCTGCTAAAACTATTCATCGATGTCAAGGTGATACTTTGAAACAGTTAGTTGTAAACTTTTCATCACGACCTACTGATCACATACATTATGTCGGTCTGAGCAGAGTTGTGAATATAGCTGGTTTATATATTGACACACTCAATGAACAAAAAATATCTGTCAGTCAGAAAGTTAAAGATGAAATGCTAAGATTAAGGACAATGGCACAGTATCAGCCAGGTCTCACATTTTTGTATAATTTACCACCAAGTTTAAAAATCTACTTCCACAATGTCCGGTCATTCATACTTCACAAGCAAGATATATTACAAGACTTGAATGTGCAATCAGCAGATGTAAACATTTTTGTAGAAACTAACTTTTCAAGCAAAGATTGTGATAAAGACTTAATGATACCCAATTTCAGATTATACAGAAATGACAATAATGAGCTTGGTAGTTGCAAAGCTATGTATGGAACTGCAATATACACAAAACTTCACAGAACCCATTTTATCAAAAACAAAGATGGCATTGAAATCACTGTCACTGTTTGCAATCAACCAATTGAAAATTTACATATCATCAGCTTTTACAGATCACCTACTAAAGTATCATTTAATTTTCTCCTTGCGGCAATGCACAATGTATGTAACATGTTCAAAGTTATCCAAACATTATTCTTGGTGATTTTAATGTGAATCTCATGGAGGAATCAAAACAGAAGGTAACTTTGATCACAGAAATGGAGGAAATGGGATACTTACAACTTTTACAACAATCAACTACAGACTATGATTCATTATTAGACCATATTTACACCAACATACCAGACAGAGTTGCACATTTTGGCATACTTGAATCATATTTTTCTGACCATAAACCCATTTATGTATGTCTATATTCAATACAAAATAGTTTTCAAAGCACAATACTTAGAAGTAAATACAAAATTAAAAGGTTGATTTTAATCTACTCATAAGGATTATGCCTCATAACTGATAAGCATCAAAATAAGACATTTGTGAATATATGTAAGAATATGTACTGTAAGAAAAATTTCAGTTGAATGTAAAAATATGGTTTCTGACAACAGTCATTTGTTAAAAGATTTGAAGATTTTTAAAGAAATTTAAAGATTTTTTAAGAAGTTAAGGATATGTATGAGCTTTTTATGATAAATGTATAGAACCATGTTGAAGAAAAAATTCTGTTAAAAGTGAAAATAATATTTGTATAGCAGTGATTTGTTAAAAAATTGAATTTGATCTCCAAAATGTATATTTTTATTTTAGTTATTGAAACTGAAACCATTGGGATTAAACAACTTTTATATTAAATATTTATATGATACATGCTCATGTATAGAAAATCTCACAAATTTGAACTTAACACAATTTTTTCAAAGTATATCAGAGACATCTTAACCTTTCCTTTATGGGGGAAGTGGTGCCCTACTGCTGCTGGAAACTCCAAAATCTGGTAAGTTTCAAATCTATTGGTGTTTTTTCTCTTCTTTTTTTTTTCTTTCTAAACTACTCCTTATCCCCCAAATAACCCACGAAATCTGGGATTGTCTAGTTATTGTCAAATCAATAACTTCTGTAGCACAAATGGGAGCATTAAGCACACTGGGAACTCATATGCTACCTGATGTAGTGATTTAGTGCATGCTACCTTCATGTCCCTGCTGGAAATAAGGTCGTGCCCCTCACTCACTCACAGATTTTCTTTGTTTCATCTGTGCTGTTTTGCTGAATTGAAATTAATAACACTTATTTATACAAAGATACATGATTTCTGTCTCTTTCTGAAAGAAACTTGCTTTTGAAGATCTCTTATATATATTTTGTTTCACTTGTAGATCATTCTGGCTACATTGCACAAGTGACGGAAGTCCTGATATTATTCTCAAAACTGCTGAAACTTATATTTCCATCAGAGTGATGAAGAAATCAAAGACAACTCTCAGAAGAGAAGTTTTTCTTGAAAAGATGTCATCATTAGAACCCATATCCTTCGAGATGTAGCAGTTATGACAATTGGTACAACTTTTTTCAATGCCAAAATAAAATGCCTTTCTTGTGACAAGAGGATGCTCACTGAGAATTGCCCTTGTGGATTTAATTGCGTCCTAGATGTACAGTTTGATGGAAGACAGAGATCTCTCACTTGCTTTGCAAACAAGCTGAACAAATATTTTCAGAAGGATGTTGTTTTCTCCTCCAATGTAAGTGGATTGGAAGAAGAAAAGCAAATTTTGCTTACAAAAAAGAAACCTGCAGTTTCAAACAGCCCTTTCAATTTTTCATATAGCCAGTTAAGTTCCTAAACTGTGGTATTCAGGGTACATAGAAAATCTACAATAGGGTGAATAGATGAAAGCAATTTTGATATACAAAATAGATACTTTATGAAAATTGTTAATAATGACATAAATGTCAATTGTCTTCATGCTTCTTGATAGAAGTCACAATGTTTTTGCTATTTAAAAAAAAATCAACATCCTCCATGAGCAAGATCTTCTCCTGCAATTCATCAATGGGGTCTTCTTTTGAATCATCAAAAAAATCAAACAGCTGCTCATCAAATATGGTCAAAACAATTTCCTCTCCACAATCTTCAACTTGAAGTATGCAATTAATGCCAAGAAGGCATTTTGTTGCCAGCATTTTTCTGGAGCAAGCTCCACATTGCACAAATTGCTCATCTTCATGGACAACAATCTTTTTGGCACATTTGGACCCTGGACACTTTGCGTAGGAGTTAATCTTAACACTAATTATGTCAGGACAGCATATTTTCTTCAAAGCAGGCTTTTCTGTTTCAGAAATATCATCCACTGTGATATCCATTTCATTTGATAAAAGAGTGGCTTTAGATGTAATTGTGGAAATGAGCTTTATGCCAAAATATTGCTTGCAAGCAACATCTGTTATTTTATACTGCCATCTGGGAGTTTTGTTAACTCTTCCCAGAGGGAAATGGAAATTTGCCCAGTTTCATCCTTGATAACAGCTTCACGTACAGTTTTTGTGGTTGGTGCATTTGAAGGCTTGTTGACATTGACAACTTTTTCATCACCAATCCATTTGAGCAAACCTCTGACACAAAAGGTTCCTAGAATTATCTTATCTTCAAGGGAACCTAAATCAATGAGTTTTTCTTCATCACATTTAAATGATACATGTTCAGCACCATCTTCTATCGTGCTTCTCTGATTAAAAAATGCAAATCCAGAATAACCTTCTGATAAATCTTTGAGCAGAACAGGAACATTCAATTTCTCATGAAACAGTTTCTGTTTTTCTTCCCTTTCTGCTGTTTTCACCATCACCCTTACTTTCATGACAGTGTTTGGTGATGTTTTCATCGAAATGTCAAAGTACTCATTGCCACTAGAACTTCTCTGAAAATCATTCACGTGGGTTACGTATCCACAGTAATCTGTGAAAAAAAATGAATATTTTAAGTCATCAGTGGCTGCACAATACGAATATAGGCCTGATATAGGTTTAATGACAGACAATGACAAAATGCAGTGGTAGGGAAAGCGAGTGTTCTGTGTGAATGTCATTAAAAGGATTAAAAGGACGTTACATACAAATGAAGAAACTTTCACTGATACACGGAATAACAAAATGAAGGCATAATTATTGTCTTCTTTTGATTTTGCTTATTTAGCATATCACACAACACGTGTTTTTGAGTCCTTAACCTCACTTACATCCGCGACCATCGAAAATGCCCGAGTTGGCCTTCTGTATTATCTCTATGCTATGATACTAATGTATATAAAAAATAATAACTTACCTGATAATCTTTTCTTTGGCGATGTTGGGCTTGCAGCTGTTGGAACAAACCGCCTTTTACTAGGTGAAGTCATGCTTTCTTTCTTGGAGAAAAGGAAGAAGACGGAAGGAGCCTTAGTCAGCACGAAATCCCACCCACTGCAGTGAGGAGATGCGAGCTCACCCTGTGCCTTGCGTATATGTGATCACTTTACTTGAGCTCTATCTGCCCATGCTTGAATTGAGTTGAGTTGGCATCTATTTTTAGATAGATACTGTCCCTTTATATCCGTTTATTTACTTTAACGATATCTGAATGTGAACAGGACAAAACACAAGTACACATTCCTTATTTTACTCCCATCCCATTAGTGGAATGCTGAGAATATTTTATATATGTTCAGCCATCCGAGCTATAGCCCGACTTTGCTTGCAAAAAAAAACAAAGCGTGTTTTAAAGATTTCCTCTGCTCCTCCGGAGCACAAATCAAAAGGTTCTCGGGACAAAATTTATAATTTTTGCCTAGACAGACTTCACTTATAAATTGGGGGGAAAAGTTCCCCCCAAAGTTCCCAGAGATTACAATGTTCACGAAAGTTATGAAAAATTCATTTCAGTTCAATGCAGGTTTCTGTAAAATCCCGCGAGTCACCTGAAGGGTTCTTTCATTAATATTATACATATATTTACTTATTACAAAAATGAAATTATGAAATGCTCTTCTTTTCATTTCTACAAACCGTTTCAAATATGAACTCAACTTAAAGCACAGTTTTTCTCATGTATATGTTTCCATGAGAATGGTACTTCTGATCGGATTGCAGATTTGCACTTGCAGTAGCGATAACTGTATAGAATAATAATTTGGTCCTTTGACAATCATTCATAAAAAAGTTAGAAAATTGCACAAATTTCAACAGTTTTTAATGTTTTTCTGCTCTCTTTCTACAGATATCACCACTCAATACCTATGGAAATACACACCCTTGGATGCTCTACATTTGTAAGTAATTCATTTGAAACCACAGAGCTTTTTTAATTCTCAAATTTTAATTTGTATATTCCAAATATATAAAAAAAACAAATTTATGGCAAGAAGTTTTTCAATCTAAATTTCTTTTTGCAAATGATATCCAAAATCTGATTATCGATTCCAGCTCGCTGTAGTCACAAGCAACTAGAATAATAATTTGGTCTTCTTACAGTGATTCATAAGAAAGCTAGAAAATCAAAGTCATGGGCATTTTTCAAAAATTTTTTGTCAATGTTTTAACACCTTTTAATTTTTTCTTCCATCTCGCTACACGTATCATAACTCAACTATCCTGCAGCGGCGGACACGTTAAGCAATCCGTTCTAATTAAAGTTGATTAAGTTGGGATGAGATCAGCTGGCGGACACGTTAAGCAATCAGCTGTAATTACAATTGCCTAGTTTGCGATAAGATCAGTTGTCGGACACGCAAAGAAAAAAAATTTTGTTTGAAATCATTGATGTCCTTATACTGCCATCCATTCCCCACCATATGATCAATGAAATCCCCGAGTCCCCATTTCCATTCCAAGGTTGTTCCAGGTGCATGATGACTTAAATTGAAATCCTTGAAGTCGTCATAGTTGGAACCATTCCCCGACCACATGGTCCATGGAATCCCCGAGTTCCGACTTGCATTCCAAGGTTGTTCCAGGTCCATGTTTTCTCCCATGACTTAACTTGAAATCACTCAAATCTTCAAAGTTGCATCCATTGGCCCACAGCATGGTCCATGGGATCCGCGATCTCAACTTTCATTCCAAGGTTGTTCTGGGTCCATGTTTTCTCCCATGATTTAATTTGGAATGATTCTGATCCTCATATTTCCATCTTTCCCCCATGGAAGTGCAAAGGTTGCATTCCATTCGAATGTTGTTCAAGGTCCATTTTTTCCGCGATGCAAATGTTCGTGCACTTCTGAGCGTGCCAGAAACGTCTCGATTTAAACCGAACGGAGAGAAGCGTTGCGATTGAATAGTATATCAGAAAACACAATTGGATCCATTTAATGCGAAATTTCGATTTACAGAATATTAAAAATACAGATCAAATTCGTAAAAACATAATTATAACTACACCAATTCCATGAAAGCAATACGAAAGCGCATTGTGGAAATTTTAGAGGGGTCCCAAAGTTAGATGCATCTAAACACGCAGTCAAAAATTCACGATATATAAAAGGGTTTCAAATACAGCAGATCATGAAAATTTTAGTTGATTCACTCACATATTTCACAGACCAAATGCACAACTTTGGCATTTTGAATTGTAGCTCAGTGGTGGGCACTTTTCCAGTTTAGAATCCACGTGAAGTGGAAGCAATTGTTTCCAGCTTGAGCACACGTCTATGTTATGCAGAACGAAAATGACGCGCTTGAAATCCACTACTTTAGCCTTGGGATGGCCAGTCGTGAACAGTTCTCTGGATGCCAAGGAGAAAGGGTTTCGTGGGATTTCATGCTTTTGGGCACGGCCTGCTTCAATGCAATATGAAAATAGCTGTTTTCGAGTCTGGCCAGTTAGAGTTTCACATGGAAATCTGCAAAAATCGATTTAGAATTTTAGTATTGATCGATCAGAGCTCTCTCAAACAAATCAGAGTCAATTTATAGAGATTATGATTGAGATTTTGAAAATATATTGCACGGCTGGAGAAATTTGAAAAGCGAGTTGTTGATCACGGAATCTGAGCTGAATAAAACAATACAGCTGAGGGGGGAATATAGAAAAAACTTAGCCACTTACCAGTGAAGTTCTTTGGGAAACAGTTCTGAATAGCAAGCTCGAAGTAAAATTCCAGTTGATTGCAAGGAAGGGCAGAATAGGTTTCAGGCAACTGCATGTACTTTGAATGGCTTGGCCTTACTGAAATCAGGAAATTGCCGTTTCTGAAATTCGTTCTTTAGATGGTTGCATCCAGACCTGTAATTATAAAAGCAGAAATTGACAATTCACGGCTTTAGCATTCGATTTAGTATTGAAAAGATTTGTAAAGCAAAAAATAATTGAGAATTTTAGATCGCCCAGAAAGCTCTGTAAACAACGGATCATAATTAATGGAAAACAAAATAAGAAGGACACAGAGGAGTTTAATAGAGGCAAATGGAAACAACTTAGCAACTTACCAGTTGAATCCCGAGAAGCTTTTAGTTGGAAATCTCGAGTAAAACGGCAGCAAAAATAAAACGCAGCAACACAACGAAAGCAATTTCATTCGGTTTGTCCCGTCCCAAATTCGAAAACGGACATCCACTGCACGCTCGCTGAAGGAAGGAAGCAACTTCTTCGTCAATCAAAGGCCAGAGTAACAAAAGACGCAATGGGATTAGTGTCAAACGCAACAGGGATTCATTGTTTCGAAAACGGTAAACAACGCACGATCAATCTTTCCAGAAGCACGACGTCATTTCAAATGCATTTAGCCACGGGGGTCGCTGAGCACAGCATGTATTGTTCGACTCAATGCTTTAGTACGCATCGAAGCTCGGGACATGTTCCCCTCGCACTGAAAACAAAAGCCTCGGCACTGCGGTATGTGACAGAGCACACAAAGCAGAATGCAAACAAAAACAAAGGGCGGAAGAATTTTCGAAGGAGAAAAGTGAGAAAATCTCGAAAAACACTGCGAAATTTAAGCAGAAAAAGAGCAGGTACACTAAAGGAGGCTAAGGGGAATAAATCGAAGGGTTTTCGAAAAATAACACGAAAAGCACGAAAGGGCCAGGGTGGCTACAACACCCGGAGCGGGTGGGCTTTGACGGGCGTTTCCGTCACCGCTCACATATTATATAAGGAGGGATACATATGGAAATATGCACCATTTGATGCTCTTCATTTCTAAGTAAATCATTTGGAATCTCAGAGCTTTTGTTTCATTCTCAAATTTTAATTTATATATTTCATATTAAAAAAAAAAGGAAGCTGCCGCAACAATTTTTTCAAACTAGTTTTTTTGGCAAATGATATCCAAAATCTGATTGCAGATTCGAATTCCTTGTCGTCACAAGCATATAGAACAATAATTTGGTCTCCTGTCATTGATAACAAAGTTAGAAAAACAAAGTCATGGCCGTTTTGCAAAAATTTCAACTAAAGGTCAGAATGCTTTTTTTTTTCTTTGCTCCCTTCTAATATATATATTCTGCGGAGTCACGTGAGGACGCATTTTCCTTGCCAAAAACAATAGATTCGACCCGAAACAATAGGGCGAACGCCTCAAAACAATGGGCCGAAACGGCGAACGAGGTATCCATAAAGGCTTTTTTCTGAGGCCCTTAATCTGCCCTATTTTTAAGTGAGCTGTTCTATGCCGGCTGAACCAGAAAGTTATCTATATGAGACCTTACAGTTTCGACTAAAAGATTAGGAAATTCTTTGTTGAAGTTCGCCTAATTGGCGATCACGAAAAAACGACGGTTTACGCTGGCGAAACTTCCAAATTCGCGTCGCGAAATCCATTTTCGAACAAAGCATTTGCTCTTCACGTGACACGTTTCGCCTTTTGCTGCAATTTGATTGGCTCTTTCGTGACTTCACGTGAAAAGTCACGCGTTTTTCGTTATCATGCAAATTAGCCTTCGGGTTGAACAGCAGGTACTTTTGGAGAAGACGCGTGTTTTTGTTTTGAACACAAAGGATAACTGGGCGCCTTTCAAAGTGTTTTACGACCTGAATTATCTTTGTAAGGCCTTGCTAATTCTTTGAGAGACCTCTGGAAAATTACAGGAGACAATTGAGAACACAGATGATAGTTTTGTTTTGTTTTTTGAGTGAGATAGTCTTAGTTTTTGTACGACCGCCATTGTTGCTTCGGCATACTGTGACGCTTAGGCCTAATGTAAACAAAGTCAAAGTTTTAAAAACAAATTATGATACGCAATTATCAGGCAAGCGGAGCGAGCCAAACTATTGTAAGAGGAGTAGGCAGAGGCATGAGCGGGAGCGAATGCAGCGCACGAAGTGCGCCATCAGTCAATGTTTCTTGATAACAGATAGACATGCGAGTGCAGCGAGCTAACCCATTGTAAGTGGGGTTGAAAGGGGCATGAGCGTCAGCGAATGCAGCGCACGAAGTGCGCCAACCAAATTAAGTTTTTTTCACTTGCCCCCCCTCCGCCTACTTTTTTTTCACTTGTCCCCGGCTAGTCCTAAACATATCATTAAGAGCTGCCTATCAAAAACATACACCATTTCCTGATCTACATTTCTATGTACTTCATTTGAAATTTCAGAGGTTTTTTTTATTTTTTAGCATCCAATTTGTACATTCTTAATTTAAGAACAAAAAATTTACTGACCGTTTTTTTTTCAGCTTAACCTTTTTTTCAGCAGATAAGCAAAATCTGATCTGCACTCAATTTCTTGGGGCATATCTTCCCTCAAAATAACGTAAAAATTATCAAACTTCCCTCAAAGTTTCATTGAACAATAAAATTTCCATCAGCAAATCTCGTTCATTTGCTTTTGTAACTTTTTTGTTACCTGAAAATGTGTAAAATGGTGCTGACTTCAAAATTCTCCACAATACATGCAGAATTCAATTTGAACCAAAAATTATTCTTATCAACTTTGTTATAAACCCCGAAGCCCAACATTTTTGATTATTTCCTACCTAAGTTCGTCCAGTGAAGACCATTACATTGTCCAAGAACTGTGATCCCACTTACAACATTTCTCAATGCAAACATAAAGTGTTTTCAGTAGAAACCGAAGGCTAACTTCAGCTTGCTGACAAGGCTATTTTGCTTTTTCTTCCAGTATTCTGAAACTTGTCCTACTTTTTCTAATGCATATATTGTTGAATTATATAATCGCACTTGTGTCCCTCATACATATTTCTATATATCTATATAGGCCAGTTTTTTTATATAAATTAAATTTTCCATTTCATATGACGCATACTTGAAATGAATAAAAACACTATACTCCAAATTCATATACACTTGGTGAGCAAAAGTATTGCACAGCCTGATGAAAAATGGCGTCTAGAAGTAGCCCAAGGCCTGAACAAGAAAGAGGCATAAAATGTTCCTGAATTTGGTACTTCTTCAACCAACACACTTTATCACGTGTTCACTCATATCCTCAAATGAGGCCATTTGTATATGGCGGCGGCATTGCATGAATTGCCTGCCCCACTTGTGATGTTGTGTTGGCAGAAGAAAATACAACGAACAGAGAAATAGTTGGAAGGCCTGAGCTTGGCTTAGGGAGAGAAAACATCCGCCAACATTTTCAATTGTGTTTGTCCTCTTTTAACAGACCAGATAATGTGTTTGGTCCAAATGAAGGCCTGCCTGCTTATACAATTTTCCCAAGGAGGCCTAAATTGTCAGGGCGAAAGAGACCAAAAGGCCGCCCGAAAAAGAAAGTAATCAACCCTGACCCACTGAATAATATGGAATTGACCGAGGATGATGATGTTGGTGATGGTGGTGGTGATGAGGACGATGGTATTGGTATTTATGTGCCACAGCAAAACTCAGTTGATATGCTAGAAAATGCAGATTTGCATGTACCAGGTAAGGTATATGGGTGGCGTTCACTGTTTAACGAATATAGGATATCCTACCCTGTGTGTTAAGTGGGATTATTTAAATTTTTTATTTTATTTTAGATAATAGATCTACGGCATTTGGAAGCGAAATGCAAATTGGTCAAGAAGGAGTGACAGTGACACCAAATCAATGTGGACAGGTATTACATGTTTGTGGTTTGCATATATGCTATTGCGATGTATGCTTGTTGTATTGCCAGCTTGTTCTTGCATGGAATGTGTGGAAATTGCAATATTGCAAAAAATGGCAGAGTAGTTTAGAATAACGAGTACTAAAACAAAGAGACCAGGTACACCCAAGTTTGTGGCAAAGAATTCTTAACTTAGAAATGGGGCTTCCCCAGACTAGAAAGTATGTACTGCATGTAGAAGATTTTTAAACATACAAACAAACTGCCAGGTGCAAAACTGCCAATCAAGTGCGCAAAATTGACAATTGTACTATACCTTAGTAGAGGTGCTGCTATGGTGGTAGTGCGTCAAGTTTGGTGAGAAAAACTATCTTCCGCATGCAGAAATCAAACTTTCTAGTATGGGGGCTCCCTTTACTTGAAGGATCATGACAATACTCATATTTTTCATATTATAGGGCATGTCTGTTGTTGAGCAGTCATATCTTTTTCAAATTTTGAAAGCAAAATCAGTGATGCAAATACTTGGACATACTGATTACCTCATTCAAGATTTTGATGCTGAAAGGCAGATGTTGAAAATAATATTTCTCACCCTTTGTTGTCATGCTATTGTTTATTATCTTTTGGAAATTTAATAGAATTTAATTTTTTATATTTTTGAAATATTTTTAGCTTCAGAGGTACTGTATTGTGTCAAGGTTTCCCATTAAGTGTAACAACAATCTGTAATGGGTGTATTACTGTTTTTGCCATGAAGGGCGTTCCGACTTTGTTAGAAATTGAAGCAGAGAAATTAATCATGGTGCACACGGTAAGTTAAAATATATCAATTGGTTTTGTTGCACATTACTTTAATACTAGCCGGGGGCGCTCGCGTTCGCGTTCGCTCGCTTCCCGGAGGGGGGCAAGTGAATAAAACTTAATGAGGTTGGCGCACTTCGTGCGCTGCATTCGCTTACGCTCATGCCTCCTTCAACCCCACGTACCATGGGTTGGCTCGCTATGCTTGCATGTGGTTGGCGCACTTCGTGCGCTGCATTCACTTACGCTCATGCCTCTGCCTACTCCTTTTACAAAAGCTTGGCTCGCTTCGCTCGCCTGATAATCCCTTATCATAATTTGTTGATTAAAACTTTGGGCTTGTTTACATTAGGCCGAAGCATCGCAACTGTTCTCGTGAAGTCGCAAAAGAGCCAATCAACTTGCAGCAAAAGGCGAAACGGGTCACGTGAACAGCGAATACGTGGTTCGAAAGTGGAGTTCGCAACGCGAATTTGGAATTTTCGCCACCATAAACTGTAGTTTTTTCGTGATAGCACAATTAGCAGAATAATTGATGGAATAATTCAAAAGAACTTTAAAAAAACGAAACCAAAAATAGATAACCTTGGTCTAATTAATAATTGGCACTTTCCATTTGAAATTTAGCACAAATAATGTCCAAACAAAAAAGCCTTTTTGATTACACGGTTCGCCGTTTCGGCCCATTGTTTTGAGGCGTTCGACCGATTGTTTCGGGTCGAATCTATTGTTTTTGTTTTTGATGAAAGTGCGTCATCACGTGACCTGCGCAGAATATATATATTAGATGAGCCAGTTTAGTTAATACTAGACACCTGTTTCAGTGACAATGTCTACCAGCACTTGGTGTAACAGCAACACACATTTCTAGAATTAGAAATGAGATTGTGGGTTCAAATCCCACAGTGCGGTTTGTCATTGACATGGTCATCTACCAGTTCATACCAACTATGTCAAGATAAGGCAATAGAAAAGTCTTGCTCTGGTTTGAAACATTGGTTGTAACTTTTGTGAAACTAGAGCAGTTTCAAGCCTCACACTGAACCGTTGTTGTTGCTGTTATGTTATGAACCGTTGTTGTTGTTTTCACATTGGACTATTTGACAATTACTTTGGACATGTTATAATATCTGTTAGTTCCGTTTTCATGAGTCAATCAGAGTTCATGTTCAGCTGATGTTGTTTACAGTAGATAAGTATAAACTTGATTATCATTCTTGGTGTTAATGAATACAAATCACTGAAATAGATGCAGTCTTATTTATGATAATCAAATTGGCATATTAGGCCCAAAGCTAATACAGTCGAAAAACACAATCGCCTTAGTCACATCAATAGCTAAGAAAGCCACCCTCACTGCGATTCTAAAAACGATTCCATCATGACGAAACACAAATGCCCTTGCCCGGAATGCACCTACGAAACAGAGGACATTATCGAGGCTTTAGCAGTGGTGATGATCGGAACTCACGCCGCCGGAACACACGTAACCGCACCAACCGTTGCCAGCAAGATTGAGCACGTCAAGCGACCCACAGTCTCGGCTGCCGGCACGAGCGAAGAATGCACATACTTTCAATGCCGCTGGGATGATTATGTCGAAGCGACTAAAATAAGCGGAAAAGATAAAGTGGTACAGTCGCTTGAGTGCTGTGACGACCAGCTCAGGAAGGATGTTGTCAATCGCAGAAGTCATGTCATCGATCCGGAGACTTGCCGTCCGGGAAGAAAACACTATGGTCGCCCGGGTACAGCTACACAACATGAAGCAGGACAGGGACGAAACCAGGGAGCATTAAAGCACGGGAGGCGCAACGCGCATTGCGGATGTGATCCATGTGTGATGCACTTGCAAACGAGGTTGCGCTAATTTGCGCTTGCTGCGACAGTTTTTGAATGTTTATTTTGATGGACGGATCACTTTGCAAGAATTCAACATTGATCAGAGATTTACACTGGTAAGTTGAAAATTAAGATTTTATTAAATTCTATATTAAATTTGCCACCTTTCTGCTTGGTTTGAATGGAAACACTACTTATTTTCAATATTTAAGGAATATTTTTAATTGTCGTCAGTTGTGGCCTAACTCTCAATTTCTGGATTACAACCTGCAATTTTTCCTATTTTCTTCTCAGCCCGTTATTTCCAGTTAAATTTCTTTGCGGATTATTGAAGTTTAACTCCTCTACTTTGCAAGAAATTAATTTGTTTCGTTAACTAACGTTAGTAACGTTTTGAAATTTTGGCCTTGAATGCTTTGACCAAATCCAATTCCTGAGTTAGTTTCAGATGGCAATGGAAAGCTATAGTTCCGTCTGGTTCCGTGACGTTTGATTGAAAGGAACGTGACGTTCTTTAAATATTCCTATTTTTTCGACTGTTTTGTTTTGACAAGTTTTTTCCAATGAAAAGAAAGTCAAGTTTTCGAAAACTTTCAATAAATATTAGCAAAAATGGAAGGTGAAAATAGCATAAAGAAAAGACCTTGTCCAACACAAGAATGGTCTGCAAGAAAAAGATTGAATTTTTGTGAAGCAATTGAAAATTTGCTCTCTGAAGAACAAAATGCAGATAAAGAAAATGTAAATTGTGAGATTTTGAACAGGAGACCAGTTTCAACATGTGGTGAATTTTCTGATTACAATGGGAGATGTTCTCCAGCAGATTCATCAAGACAACATAGCTTCGAAGAAAGTGGATTGAAAATTAATCAGGTTGAATACTTTTCAGCAGTGGAATGAGCATGACATCTATTGAATTACTACTGTATGCTGGACTTAGCATTAAATTTCCAAAGTCACCTTATAAAAATTATGTTGATGAAAAGTTCTCCGAAGTTTGTTCGTTAATAAAGTTTGTTCTTGGAATCGATGTGAAAGAGTCATCAATAAAAAACTATCTTTCAAGGTCACAATGCAACAATACCAAGGGCATGGGAAAAGAAAATGGAAAATTACGATGGTACTTCTATTCAAAATTTGTGTCCAACATAATTGAAAAGACTGATAGGATTACGAGAAACTTCTTTGAAAATGGATTCCTCAGCTCAAATGAATTAAGTTGTCTGAAAAATGAATTGAGTGTACAATGTCATCTAGCCCAGTCCTATGCTCGTGAAATTTCATTTGGCTCAAAAATAGATTCAGAGGATGATAGTATTGTTGATTTTCAGTTATTGAAACAAATGGATGTGATTGATATCTGCCCCTCATGGAAATATATCTATAACAAATGTAATAAAGAAGCTCATTTTTATAATTTTAAAACTGCAGAATCCATGTATCCAGATTTGGAAGTAGTTTTTTATGAAAATGGAGAGTGGAGATTGATATTTGAGGGGAAAGAACGCAATTTTGAATGTGGCTGGATTGAAATACCAAAAAGAGTAAATAAAGTTCAGGATCTCAAACAGCTTTTGGAGACATTGGCATCACTGAAATCATGCAGCACATGTGATTGGGAAAAATTTAATTTGTTAGGCAGAGATGTGGGGAGTGTTTTACATTGAACAAAAGATGGAAAATCTGCAGCTTTCCTGGAAACAGTAATAACCAATTTGCATCGAAAATTAGCAAGATCAGTGACCTGTTCAATATTGTTACCCTCAAGTAAGGATGTTGAAACACCAGATATATGTGACGGATGATGATTTACAAGCAATGTTTAAGACACTATATGATGAAATAGATGGAAGAAGAAATAAAGCCAAAAAGTGTGTTTGTCAATGGGATGGCAGTTCTGATGGCAAGTTTGAAGATAATGAAGCACTCTTGATGCATGTCATTAGCCATATTCCATCTTTGGCTGATATTGCACCAATTAATAAGTTGTATAAGTGCCAATGGGACAAATGTGACAAATCTTTCCCCAAAAAAAAGCTGATAGAACGACACATGAGAGAACACACAGGAGATACATCAGACCAGTTTTTAGAAATACTGCTGAAAGATCAAGCTAAAGCTATTTCAATGCCATCAAAACAAATGCGATGGCACCCATTAGTAATTAAATGGTGTTTACAGCTGTACAACAAGTCACATTCTGCATATAATGACTTAAGAGATTCAAAAGTGCTGAAGCTACCAAGTGGACGGACATTGACTGATTACAAGAACTTCAACCATCCAATGTCAGGCTGGAAGGGTGACCAAATTGAAGCAATGCAGTCAGAATTTCATAAAATAAGCAGAGAATCAAAATGTAGAATTGGTATGCTTTTGTTTGACGAAGTGAAAATCAAAGAAGGTTTGGTGTTTGATACATCTACATGGGAACTTTTGGGATTCACAGACTTGGGTCAGTCTGATAATTTGTTGTTTGACGATGTGTCAGCTGAAGAAGATGTATCAAATAAGTCTAGTGACAAGCAAAAACTAGCAACCCATGTTTTGCAATTTTTTTATCGCAGTCTGTTCTGTAGCTTCACATATCCTTGTGGGTATTTTTTCACAAATGGTGTATCTAGTGTCAGACTTAATCAGTTGTTTTGGCAAGGTGTATCAATGCTTTAGTCATTTGGTTTTGAAACACTGCTTGTTTGTTGTGATGGGGCTGCTGAAAACAGGAAATTTATCAAGATGAACACTGGACAATTTGTAAGGGTTAAAACATTTATACTTCTGAGCCAATTTTCTTTTTGTCCGACCCACCTCATTTAATGAAAAAATTAAGAAATAATTTGTTGAAGAGTGGTGACAATGGTGGAAAATTAAAATCCACAAGAAAGTTATGTAAGAATGGTCATTGGATTGTTTGGAAACATGTTTTGGATGTTTTTGAAAGGGATATTGCAAGGCCATGTTACACCACTCCATTGAGAAGGGATCATGTCAATGTTGATGCATTAAGCAAAATGAAAGTGAAACTTGCTGTTGATACTTTGTCAGATGCTGTAAAGATGGAAATGATCCAATATGGTGGTGATCAAACCAAAGAAACTCAGATTTATATTGAAAATTGTGCAAAACTTTGGAAGGTGTTTAATTCACAGAGCAGGCTGGAAAATCTTGATAGTACTACATTTGAAGAACTGGATTCAGTGTTGACATATTTCAATGACTGGGAAGATTATTTAGAAAAAACATACAAAACAAAGCAAGAGCGGACAATTCATTGCATTAGTTGGGAAAATATGTTTGACGTAAAAGTTGGTATTATTTGGGTATTTGAGAGCAATGGCCTCAACACCATTTCATTCCACTAGCAAAGCACTAACAGTAATATTTTGCCGCCAAACCTGTAAACATGTTTATGGTCCCATTAGTTATTATATTATGTTTGTTCAATGTTTATATTTATTAATATACATTCTAATAACTGCCCTTATTTTTGCAGCTTGCTATATCATGTTTCAAGGAATTGGTACAATACCTAACTTCGAAGCATTTTATACCACAACGACTTAGCCAAGATGTCGTTGAGTCATTCTTCAGCATCCAGAGGAGTCTTGTGGTGGAAACAGGAATATGACAGCATACACTTATGCTTACAATGTGAATGGTATATTGTCGTACAAATCTTCAAATTTAGTTTCATGGTCTCATGTTAACATTAAAAATCTTAATAATGTAGTTAATGGGGATGGACTTCCAAAGAGGAGAGCAAATGTCAGTTCTTGTAATTTAGTCAATTGGGCAGTAGAGCTATAATCAGATATATAGAGCTATAAGTATTACTTTAAGGAAACATCTGCACAGGAATTATGTTCCATAGGGTCCTAATCAGGGAGCCCGAAGGGTTAATGCTCCCTGTTAATGCTTTAATGCTCCCTGGTCCTAATACAAGCAAGCAGTCAAACACAATAGTTATTATTCCCTGAATTGTGCTTCCTGGACTTGCTTACTGTTTACCATGGCAACAAAACAACTTTTGTAATTAATTTGATATTTTCATCTTGTGATGAGTTATAGTTAAAAAAACAATGCCAGGAAATATTGAATGGATTGAACAACATATTTTGGAGGTTTTGCAGAGACTTTCATTAAATAATTTTTGCTGTGCCATCAATGAAAGTGAATCAGCAAAGTCAATTGAAAATTTGCTCAACACTTGTAATTTATGTTTGGACCTGGCATCTAAAATTAGAAGTTATATATTGGATTGCAATATCGGTGATGAAGATAAAAATGAAAAAACCTTTCTTTCAAAGAGAAAAGAATGCAAAAGTTGGCCAATTTGGAGTACTATATTAGAACACTGTGATGTTCAACCACTTATAGGTAACATTATGCTACAGCATATTTTGCAGCATCTTTGGAGTGTGACTCCTCGAGCATCTTCTTCTGATAAGGAAAACATATTTTTTGATGAAATGGACGATAGTGCTGATATTTTGGGAGATCAAGTTATCCTTAATTAAGCATGCCGGCTGGTGTTTTAAAAGAGTTAGAGAAATTGTAAAAAATGGTCCCGAGAGTTTACAATTGGAGATGAGTGCCGGAAGTATTGAATTTGTGACTGTCAATTCCTCTGCAGTTTTAACATTAATTTCATTGGTTTGCGAAGATGTTCAAAGTGAGGATGGGAAGTTTTACGTGGTTGTCAACCCAATTTTTATGAGTTTTTTTAAATTTATCCATAAAAACGTTTCCGAGTTCATGAAGATACAGGTGAACAAAGGGAATAACAGTGCTGTGCTTGACTGCCTAGAATTTCTTGCTGGAAACAGTGATTTGAGACAAAAATGGTTCACTAGTTTTGCTTCTTTTGAAGAAGCGCGAAAGATAAGTAAGGCAGCAAAAGTTGTGCTTTTGCAGAACATTTGTAACCTGTTTATGAAGTCCAAACTCTTGACCAAATGAACGTGCTTCCTAACAAGAAATGCAAATCTTTGAGCCAAACGATCAAGCCTGGTAATCAAAGGAAGAAGAGAAATGGAGGCTCAAACATTGTTTTAGAAATAGCAACAAAGATCAAATCCTTATTTAAGCAGCCATTTGAATTGCTTGAACTGCTAATTGATGTTGCAAAAAATGAAAATGCTTCAGATATACAGTCAAAGCTTTCATGTAAAGAACTGTCTAAACTTCTTTCTGCATTTTCAAAGTCTTCTTTGCAGAAAAAAGGGAAATCCAAGCAAATCAGTCTGTTATTAAGTATTCTGAATAATCAGCCAGGGGTTTTTTAAAACCCAGAATTATTGACTGAGCTTGCTCATTCCCATGAGAGCTAGCCATGTAGTTAGTGAATGGACATGACCTGCCTGCAGATGTTTTCTTTTGTATGTGTATGCATGTAGATCCAGGTTGGAATACATCTATGAATTTGAGTACGCGTACCTGCGAGCGGCGTACAAATTGACAAGGTGCGAGCTGTGAGTTGATTAAAACTAGAGTGTAAGTACAAATTTATACTTTCAAACAGGATGCTAATTTTTAGAAATTTTGTCTTTGTTATAGATATAAATATATTCCATAATACTCATCCTGGGTATGCGTTCTGTTGTTATTTAGTATTTGATTATGTTAAATTTTGTTTCTATTTGACAAATTCATCTCGTTTTCGTTATCAGTAATTTTTTGTAGTAACAAATGGAGGTAATAGGAGCTGTAGGTGTTTTGTAAAATTTTGGGCCTGCGAGTGAAGCTGATCCTCTCTGCGAGTTTTGTTGATGCAAGTTTTCCAACCTGGATGTAGATAGTTTATTGAATAAATAAATGTTTTCTCTCTTGATGTTTACTGGTTCATGACGATAATTAATGAACATTGATAACAATTGTTGCAGATTGATTAGAATTTTTATTTGTGTTGTGTTCTCCTTGTTGGTGCTAATTTCAGTGTTTTCAACTCGGAATCTGTTTCAAAATAACACTTTTCGAAGAAGCGATCTTAAGGAAAGACGGCCTAAATCGCGGCCAAAGTTTTGATTTATTCAAAATTCTTGTCTAATGAGAATACTGTCCTGTAAGTCAAATTCTTTAATGTTTATCAAGCGTTTCAAAGTTTTTAAATCGCTTTCGGCAAATCAAAACTTTGCACAGCTTCGCAGCTTTGTAAAACACCGACCAGCCATGACTCCATCATTAAACGTCTCGAAAATAAGCCTCGTTTTCAAAAGCCGCATCTCACATAGAACAACAAGGCTAATGCACGTTTCTCCTCCCACCCTTCGGGCTCCCTGGACGAAACAATCCGCAGCTTTGGCGCTCGGCTTCGTGGCCAGGCAAGCGTATGGAAATTCTCCATGCCATGCCCAGAGTGCCACACCCCCACAAAGTACACTGAAGATGTGCTACGTGACGTCCTGGCGCGCGGCCTAGCTGACAATGAGATCCAGCTAGACCTACTTGGTCATAAGGATCAAGAGATGTCCTTTGAAGAAGTGATGAAATTTGTGGAAGCCAAGGAGGCTGGTAAACGCTCAGCCCACAGACTAGTCGAGACATGTGCCGCCCGAAGCCTTTACAAGCATGGGAAGCAAGAGACCCTGCGCCATACGAAAACGCAATTTGCTACCAAGGAATGTACATATTGTGGGCAAGCAGGTCATGGCAAAAATGCGCCCCCGCATAAACGCCGCAATGCATGCCCGGCATATGGCAAGTTGTGCACCAGCTGCAGCCGCAGTAACCACTTTGCATCTGTCTGTCGCGGAAAGGCTATTGCTCCACGCCGTCACGCTAATGAAGTCAATGCCGCCTGTCCTGAGACTGGTTCAGAGAACGCGTCTTTCGATTCGTTGTGTGCCTTGATGTTGGACCACCACCTTTATGACGACCTAAGCGACTGATGGACCCACCGAGCGTCTCAACCGCAACCGTTTCTCAAACTTACGGCATCCGTTGTTCCTGATGATTATGTTACTTTGGGATACACATCTCCCTTCCCTGCAGCTCAACAGGCCGAAATCACTGCCATGGCCGATACTGGGTGTCAGAGCTCTCTCGCCAGCTTGCGAGTCGTCAACGGACTCGGCCTTCAGCTCCGGGATCTCTTGCCAGTGTCCATGCCCATGCTTACAGCCAGCAACAATGGCATTAACATCCTTGGTGCAGCCATCATTCGTTTCTCTGGCCAGCAACCTTCGGGCCAATCACTCACCACCCGCCAAATTGTCTATGTCACTGATGACGCGGACAGGCTGTTCCTCAGTCGAGAAGCCTGCACCGCCCTCGGGCTTATACCGCAATCATTCCCGTCGATTGGCGATGCCCTGTCTGTGGAATCCGCAACTGTACCGGACCCTGCTATGAGCACCACCCCTTGTGCCGATTGCGACTGCCCTCGTCGCCAGCTCCCACCACCCCGACCATCAGTAATGCCAATGCCAATGACTCCTGCCAACCGTGAGAACCTTGAACGCTGGCTACTCGACTACTACAAGTCTAGCACCTTTATACATGGGAGCACCAGCCTCTGCCCACCATGGAGAGTATTCCGATGTGCCTTATGATTGACCCAGATGCCACGCCTGTCACACATCATTCTCCTGTGCCAGTTCCGCTACACTGGCAGGCTGAAGTCAAAGCCGGCCTCGATGACGATGTTGCATTGGGTGTCATAGAGCCAGTTCCCGTTGGTGAGCCTGTCACCTGGTGCCATCGCATGGTTGTCTGCACCAAGAAAAATGGTAAGCCTCGCCGCACCGTCGACCTCCAGGCCTTAAACTTGCATGCCACTCGTGAGACACACCACACCCAAACCCCATTTCACCAGGCTCGTTCCGTCCCCAGCAATGTCAAGAAGACCGTATTCGACTGCTGGAATGGCTACCACAGTGTCCCGCTCCTATGACATCCACCTGACCACATTCATCACTCCTTGTGGCCGGTTCCGGTACAAACGCGCTCCCCAGGGCTACATTGCCTCTTGCGATGGATACTCACGTCGGTTCGACGAAATCATGTCTGGCGTTCCCAGCAAGACAAAGTGCATTGACGACACCCTTCTTTGGTCTGACACCTTGGTTGAGAGCTTCTTCCAAGCTGTGGACTGGCTCGAGCTATGTGGGCGACACGGGATTCTCCTCAACCCCACCAAGTTCCGCTTCGGCTGCGACACTGTGGAATTCGCAGGCTTCGAGATCACAAACACTACCGCGCGCCCGTGCGCAAAATTCCTTGACGCCATCCGCGACTTCCCAACGCCAGGGAACCTCACTGATATCCGCTCTTGGTTCAGCCTAGTCAACCAAGTTTCATATGCCTTCGCCGCCGCTGAACACATGTTGCCCTTCCGCCAACTCCTCAAGTCTGGCGCCACCTTCAAATGGGACGCCCAACTTCAGCAACTATTTGACAACTCGAAATCCGCTATCATCAGCGAGATTCAGGAAGGCGTCCGCATCTTCGACAAGTCTCAACCCACCTGTCTTGCCACTGACTGGTCCAAAGATGGTATCGGATTTTGGCTTTTCCAGAAGCACTGCCCCTGCCCTTCGGCCTCACCTTTCTGCTGCCCTAACGGCTGGAGAGTCACCTTGGTAGGAAGCCGTTTTACTCATGCTGCTGAGTCCCGCTATGCACCCAGTGAGGGGGAGGCCTTGGCAGTTGCTGATGCTCTCGATAAAGCTCGCTTCTTTGTGCTGGGATGCCAAGACCTTATCATTGCCGTTGACCACAAGCCACTCTTAAAGATCCTTGGTGACCGTTGCTTGGCCGACATCCCAAATCCTCGCATGTGTAATCTGATAGAAAAGACCTTGCGCTACCGCTTTCGGATGCTCCACATCCCTGGGGCCCGCAATCATGCTGCCGACGTTATTTCACGCCACCCATCTGGCCCTCCTGAAGGCACCCCACTCCACCTACCAGATGATGCCGCTAACACCAGCGGGGCCGTCCTGCCCGATGCTCTACCTCTGACATTGTCAGCTGGGACACTGTCCAACTGGCATAAGGATCAGGACCAGTGATGCCCGACTACAGCAACTGTTGAAATATATTGACTCTGGTTTCCCGAGCTCACGTGCGTCCATGCCCCCAGAGCTCCAGGGCTACTTCCCGTTCCGGCATCACTTCTCTGAATGTGATGGTGTCATTCTCTACTTGTGCCTCGATCGCTCCAATCGCGTGTATTGGCCACTTTGCACTCCACCCACCAAGGTGTTACTTCTATCACTGCTCGTGCTGAAGATTCTGTCTTCTGGCCTGGCATCACATCGGACATCAGCAACAGCTGCCAATCTTGCTATGATTGCAATCGGATGGCCCCATCTCAGCCGTGCAGTCCGCCATACCCAACCATACAGCCTGTTTACCCGTTTCAGTGCGTTTGTGGGGACTTCTTCACATACCGGGGCATCTCTTACCTCGTCATAGTGGATCGCTACTCGAATTGGCCAATCATTGAGCGTGCCCACAACGGCTCTCAGGCATTGATTGACTGTCTCTGCCGGACCATTAGCACCTACGGCATCCCTGACGAATGCGCCACTGACGGTGGCCCAGAATTCACCGCGTCCAATACTCGCGAGTTTCTCAAGGCTTGGGGTGTACATCACCGCCTCTCCTCTGTTGCTTTCCCCCACTCCAACTGCCGCGCTGAGGTTGGCGTCAAGACCGTTAAACGCTTGATCTCAGGACACACTAGCCCCGCCGGCAGTCTCGACACTGACGCCCTCCAGCATGCCATCCTCCAGTATAGGAACACGCCCCGATCCGAACACACACCTCTCTCCGGCTCAATGCCTCTTCGGACGTCCCAAGGACTTTATACCCATCATCCCAGGACGATGCCAGCCCCAACCAACCTGGAGCAACACTTTAGCTCAACGTGAGGTGGCCTTGCGTCTACGCCCTCGTCGAGCGGAGGAACGCTGGTCTGATCACATGAAACGCCTGACCCCCCTCGTTGTTGGTGATCATGTACGACTGCAGAACCAGACTGGCCCCTACCCCAACAAGTGGGACAAGACTGGCACCATTGTTGAGGTCAAACATTTCGACCAATACCGCATCCGCATCGCCGGATCTGGACGTCTGACCCTCCGTAACCGGAAATTTTTGCGGCGTTTTGTTCCAGTACAGCAACCGCCTCCCCCACGCTTCATTACTCAGGACATGGTGCCTTCCCAGATGCAACCCTGCCCATCCCAGCAGCCTTTGGCCGCGGACAGGACTCCCTTGCCACCCAACCATCAACCTACCGGACCGCCTACACCTGTGTCTAAGGATGACGAGCAGCCACCCACTCCACCGAGCTTGCCCCTGCCTGGTCCACCCGCTACCGCCGCCTTGTCACCTCCCCGCCCAGCCGCATCCCCTCGGGTACCTTTGGCCTTGCGCCTCTTGCAGGACTACAATAGCAAGGGACTCTTGGAATCTTAACCTTTCAGTCTTTCGCCCCTCAAGACTTAGGGGGGATAGAGCAGTTTCAAGCCTGACACTGAACCGTTGTTGTTGCTGTTATGTTATGAACCGTTGTTGTTGTTTTCACATTGGACTATTTGACAATTACTTTGGACATGTTATAATATCTGTTAGTTCCGTTTTCATGAGTCAATCAGAGTTCATGTTCAGCTGATGTTGTTTATAGTAGATAAGTATAAACTTGATTATCAGTCTTGGTGTTAATGAATACAAATCACTGAAATAGATGCAGTCTTATTTAGAAACTTTTGCAAACTCCTTTTTCATACAGAGCTTAAGGAGATGCTTAAAGAAAAATTTGCTGACTGCATTCATATGAAGATATGCTTTGAAGTGTTCAGTGTTTGGGAAATATTCAATGGAGTAACAATGCCAGCAATAAATGAAGGTGGTTACAATGTTAAATAAATGTTCATGTACATCATGTACAAATACATTTTATGCCACTTTAAACATGTGATGTTTAAATATTTGGCTGTGCTTCATAATAACACAATTTTCAAATAATTTTGATGTAATTATAAATTTTGTAACAACACTTCTCTATTACTTTTCAAATTTCAATTGTTTTATAGATTCACTTCAATTTCAATTGTTTTACAGATTCAATTGTTCAATTGTTGATTCATATTGTTCGCACTTCTGAGCTCTGTTCCCCAAAGTTGATTGTCTTGCTGCTTTCTACATTCTCCTTAATTTTGTTTTTGTCCTTCTCCCTTTTTTCTACCCTCTCAGTTTTTGGTATTCAAAATCAAGTCATCAAGAAACATTGACTGATAGGGCGCACTTCGTGCGCTGCATTCGCTTCGCTCATGCCTCTTTCAACCCCACGTACAATGGGTTAGCTCGCTATGCTCGCCTGTCTATCTATTATCAAGAAACATTGACTGATAGGGCGCACTTCGTGCGCTGCATTCGCTTCGCTCATGCCTATTTCAACCCCACATACAATGGGTTAGCTCGCTGCGCTCGCCTGTCTATCTATTATCAAGAAACATTGACTGATAGGGCGCACTTCGTGCGCTGCATTCGCTGACGCTCATGCCCATACATACATACATACATACATACATACATATATACATACATACATACATACATACATACCTACATACTATACCTACTATAAAATCATACTATACTACATACCATACCTACATACTATACCTACACACTATACCAACATACTATACCTACTATACTTACATACTATACTACATACCATACCTACATACTATACCTACATACTATACCAACATACTATACCTACTATACTTACATACTATACCTACTATACCTACTATAAAAACATACTATACATACTATACCTACTATACATACTATAAAAACATACTATACCTACTATAAAAGATACTATACATACTATACCTACTATAAAAAAATACTATACCTACTATACATACTATAAAAACATACTATACCTACTATAAAAACATACTATACATACTATACCTACTATACATACTATAAAAACATACTATACCTACTATAAAAGATACTATACATACTATACCTACTATAAAAAAATACTATACCTACTATACATACTATAAAAACATACTATACCTTTTATAAAAACATACTATACATACTATACCTACTATACATACTATAAAAACATACTATACATACTATACCTACTATAAAAACCTACTATTCCTACTATACCTACCATACAAACATACAAACACTTGTGGAAAGTTTAAATGGGGAAAATCGTGCAAATAGGGCCTGAAAAATTCATAACTTTGACTTTGTTTTCATTGGGCCTAAGCGTTGCAAGCATGCCGAAGCAACGCCTACTACAAAAACTACAACTATTTCAACTCAAAATACTAAACAAAGCTATCACCTGTGTTCCCAATTGTTTCCTGCAACTCTCTAGGGTCTTTGAAACAATTAGCAGCTCTTTACAAAGAAAATTGAGCTCGTAAATACTTTGAAAGGCGCCCTTTGTGTGAAAAACAAAAACACGCGTCTTCTTTCTCCAAAAGTACCTGCTGCAACCGAGGGCGAATAACGAAAAACGACCGAAAATTCGCATGCGTCGCCCGCAACCGAGGGTGAGAAACGAAAATTGATCGACAACCCACGTGGGTCACGCGAAAGGAGCCAATGAAATTGCAGGAAAAGGCGAAACGGGTCACGTGAAGAGCGAACACTCTGTTCGAAAATGGAGTTCGCTACGCCAATTTGGAAGTTTCGCCAGCGTAAACCGTAGTTTTTTCGTGATAGCACAATTAGCAGAATAATTAGTGGAATAATTCAAAATTTCAGGAGAAAATCGAAAAACAAAATCCATTACCCTGGTTAAATAAATAAACTAAACATTCAGTGTGAATTTCATTGCCATATACCCACGTACAAAAAAGCCTTTGTGATTACACGGTTCGCCGTTTCGGCCCATTGTTTTTGGGCGTTCGACCTATTGTTTCGGGTCGAATCTATTGTTTTTGGCAAGGAAAATGCGTCATCACGTGACATCCCAGAATAGTAATATTAGATTTTATTTTTCATGTTGCATTGAATAGTATGCTCAAGCAGTTTTTTAAGTCTTTGTAGGCAATCATATGTTCTCCAATTTGTTAATATATTTCTATACTTTGTAGTATAGAAATATTGTTAATATATTGTTATACTTTATACTTTGTAGTACCCTTCATTGATAAATACACAGAGAATGAAGAAGATGCATGATTGATGACAGAATATTAAGAACACACAACAAAGGTTGAAAGGAGATGACTTCAACTTATAAATTTTATAGTTGCAACAAAAACTGTATAGGTATCTTACAACATAAATGTACTATTTACCTGAATATAATTTACCAGTGAAGCGTGCAACATTACATATGCTTCTCTTGAAAAGTCTTCATTTTCTGTAGTCATTTCTCATAACTAAATTTCACACTATCAGGCCACTACCAGGGTATTTCCACCACACATTCTAACAATATTTACGCATTCTGTGACATTTCCAGGAGGCCTCGATTTCAGTTATCTATATTTTATTATACGAGGCCATCTTCAATCTGTTGCCATGGTGTTCATATTCAAAATTATCTTCACAACGCAACGCGCCAAAAATATTTTCCGTTCGTGTTCATCACTGTCAAAAGTAGAGCCACAAGTCAAGAGGTAAATTGTTTTTAACTCATTACTAATAATTTATACTTTTACATATTAATAAAGACATTTACAAATAATACCCAAATTTTTTATTACATGCACAACTATTTCCATGTATTTAATCACTGATGATATTCCTTTTCCAGTCTTCGTTTAATTTCTCAATTGTTTTCGGTGAACCTTCCTAATACTGAAGAAAAAAAATTTCGGTATGTACTTTCAGTTCAATGTTACTTGGATAATGGATAATGAGTTTCTCCATTACTATTGTCTTCATTAAGCATATGTATAACTTACTACTTACCATATAAATCACAATCATCTTATTATTTTTCCAGTATTTGCAGTTTGGCAGTTGCCCTGCTTGATTTTTATTTCGTTTATCACATTTTCGGTATGTACTTTCACTTCAATGTTACTTGGATAATGAGTTTCTCCATTACTATTGTCTTCACTAAGCATATGTATAACTTACTAATTACCATATAAATCACAATCATCTTATTATTTTTCCAGTATTTGCAGTTTGGCAGTTGCCCTGCTCGATTTTTATTTCGTTTAGCACATTTTCGGTATGTACTTTCAGTTCAATGTTACTTGGATAATGAGATTCTCCATTACTATTGTCTTCACTAAGCATATGTATAACTTACTACTTACCATTTCAATCACAATTATCTTATTCTTTTTCCAGAATTTACAGTTTGGTAGTTGGCCTTTTATCCTTTCATTTTTTACATTGTTCAGATTCCGGTATGTACTTTTCTTTCAATGTTACTCAGATAATGAAAGTCTCCATTACTTTTATGTTCACCAACCATATGTACAACTTACTACTTAGCATTTAAATCACAATTCTCTTCTTCTTTTTCAGTATTTGCAGTTTAGCTGTTGACATCTCATTTTTTTTCAGATTTTTGGGTATGTACTTTTCTTTCAATATTATTTAGATAATGAAATTTTCCATTACTATTATGTTTACCAACCATATGTATAACTTACTACTTGCTAATTAAATCACTATTATGTTATTGCTTTTTCACGATTTGCAGTTTAGCAGTTGTCCTTTGATTTTGTATCAGTACAACTTCATGCAAACATGTTCTGTTTTTCGCACACCAATTATCCTTATTAAAGAAAAGCAACTATAATTTGTTTGCTTTAAGGTTATTATGGCTTCAAGGTTTGCAAGTGCAACCAAAAAGCCTGAGCCACAAAAAAAATGATCATCTGGCTTGGTGATGAAGCAAAAGTAATTATAGCAAATATATATTCATTCATAATTAATCAGTTTTTTTGCACAATTCACAATAATTAATTCATATTTCATGGTTATTGTTTTCGTGGAAAATTATTTCATTGTTTGCTTTTGTATCCTAGGAAATAACGTACAAAGACATTTTCAGTCTGAAGAGGGAATGTGCTGCCCAATTCAAAGAATTGAGCAGCACAAAAAAATTCTCCCTCCATGACAAGGAAGGGAGAAGACTCCCCGCCAAAGAAATAGTGTAAGTATACCTTCTGTATTTGAAGCTCAGTTGTTCAATTGATATCTTCCAAATATTGCATAATATCCTTTCACCAAAAAAACAACCTATAACATAATTGTGTATTCACAGATCACAGAAGGAGGCCTTTGTCAGGATTGGCAAAGGCCAAAGAAAGGCCAAAAATGAGAAAAAAGGTGAGAAGGCCACCAAAGAATTCTCACGAACATTGATGGTGGCCATGCCCACCCAAAGGGCCGCAAAAATTATGCAGGACATGTGTAAATGAATAGTTTCCTAACTAATTTACACATGTCCTGCTTTTGACCATGCATGAAAAAATAAAAACTTTTAAACCATCATAAAATTACAACTGCTGACATTAACACAAAATATTGACTAACATTATCTACTTTTCATATCCAAAATTTGAAAAACATTTCACATTTTTTTGTTCATGCATGGTCAAAGTTTTATTACTATACTATTTGTTCTCATTATATGTCCCAAATGTTCTTATTTTATATGTTCCAAATGTTCCAAATTATATGTTCCAGTATTTTTGAAATTTAAATCATATTTCTAATAATTCAGAAAGCTTTATCAGTTATGAATGTTGACATGATTTCGTTGCAAAACCTTCCCTTAATAACTTACCCAATGCATGGTATTCACTTTCATGAATGCGATGTTGCAGTTGCACCAGGTAACGGTGGTCATTTATTCACAGTATGATTCTTTTTTAAGCGATTTTTGCAATCTAAACTCAGAAAATGATACTGGAGTTAACACATTTTTAACAGTGAGTCAAAATACTTTATACATACTCTTCACATGGAAATGATTTAAGAAGATGCAGTTGGACTCTCACCATGCCTTTCCTCAATCTGCTATACTCACTGGCTATACTTGGCTGGCATGCTATCGCCGCCATGATGTAATTCAATTTGACGTGCATTTTCTCTCTCCTACCTTTATAACAAATCTGACGGACGAAGGGGAATTCCCTTTTCACTAGCAAGTTTCCCGCCTTTTCTAACATATGACGTGTATAAACCAATCATGGGACCTGTATGGTACAATAGAAATCCCGCCTCTAATTATTTGCACAATTAGATTTTGCCTAATTTAATTTAGTTGTCCAAATTATAAATAGGATATCATTATATGGAATTATTTATCGCTGAGTAAGTATTATGAATGTTGTTTTTTTCTAACAAGCTATCATTATAAGCTAACAAGCTTCTTTATTGCTATTTCGCTTAATAATGTCAATAATTTTTGCTCTTCTTTCCATGCTTTTCATGGCAAAAACAGGTTGTTATTCAGGCATCATATTTTATTAAATATTTCAAGTTTATAACTATCCTAATTTCTCTTTCGCTTCTCACCATAGTTTTAAAAGACACAAGGCTCGGTAAGAAATGAATTAATTCGTTGCAGTTTTTCCTTCTCACTATTTTGTTCAGCTCTTTAATTAGTTGTTTACTTTATAAAAACAGGCCCACTTTGATCGATTTTAAAATAACGGACACCTCTCTTTTACAAACTTCTTTCCATTACTGGTATCTGATTTTCATCAGATACCAGAACCAGAACATGATATTTTCGTTCTTAAATGATTTGTAAATGTAACCTATGTGCAGCGAGTTACTCTTTACCATGGATAAAAACATCATTTTTGTTTTATGCATCTGGAATATATGAAAAAAGATTTATGGCGCCGTTTTTAACAAATTTACAACCAAATTTGTTGAATTCTTAACAACTGCACTGGATTCAACAAGTTAATTTTCATTGCGTACAGGTTTTAGGAGTCTCTTTTTATGATTCGTTTATTCATGTCAACAATAATTTTAATTTCAATTTACTCTCTTCCATTTTAGTGACTGTTTACATAACAGAAACGAGCACAGTTTAACGTAAGGGTTTCATAAAAATTACATCATATTACATAGCATTACTTTTATGATAATGATTTATTTACAACATTATACTTAACACTACCATACCTTTAAAATACATAATATTTACTTCTTTGTGTTGCAGCTTTACACAGGGCTATAATTATTTCCATTGTTGTTGCTATTGAGGCCAAGCAATAACATTTACAATAATATTGCCTAATTTAATTTGTCCCTGCTTCTTTTCCATATCACAACTTGCACCATGCCGCGTAAGTCCAGGAAAAGTATAACGGGCGACAGACGTAGAAATCAAGTGCGGGAGAATGTGCAGCATAGGAGACAGATCAATCAACAGCTCCAACCTCAACAGACAGGAAATGCCGATAACGTAGTTGCAGCAGTCAACGATCTTCAACAATTGCAGCTCGAAAACCGTCAGCTAGAAGCCCCTGAATATCAGCCATTTCCAGCACCGTATCCTCTTCCAGAGATACAGCCAATGGAGATGGACATGGAACCAGAGATTCCCATTCAGAACCAAGAGCTTCCAGCAGCAGAACAGCCTGCAGACATCGAGATGCACGAAGCAGTTCCAGTACCCGATGAAAATCAGATACCAGAACCCGTTGAAGATCAGCAAATGCAAGTTGACAACCCTGTCCCCGAGAACAATGAAGCTGAAAACCTCATCCCCTTCTCCCCATTACCACACCACTTGAATAAAATGACCGGAACATGCATTCATTGTGGTGCAAAGTACTTCAAAGAAGAACTTAACTCCCGAAAACAATACAACAAGTGTTGTATGGGAGGTTTAATCACTCTGGATCAAATTGAACCACCTCCAAACAGTGTCATGCATTTGTACACTGGTGATACTGCCGAATCAAAGTATTTCTTAAAGCACTTCCGCCAATACAACTCACTAATGGCCATGGCATCATGGAAGGCTAATATTGTACGTCATGCTAGAGCTGGACCACCAGTTATCACAATTCACGGAAAGGCATATCACATGACAGGTAATTGATACAATATGATTCCACTCATTATCATTATAACTTATTATTCATTTATGCTGGCTGCAGTTGGATTTCTATTTACATAACTTGTGCTTTGCATCATTAACAGGTGTAACAGAGACATACAGATCCAGAAAATACGCAGAACTTTACATCATGGATAAGCAACAAGCATTGCAGGAACGGCAAAACACTGCAGGAGAACAGCGTCTTGATTTGGACATTGTTGCACTTCTCCAGAATGAGTTAATGGCAGTCAATCGATTTGCACAACATTTTCGAAGCATGGGTGAAATATTGGAGGAACAGCGGCAGCAAGCTATTGCAAACAATCAGCCTGTTCCGACATTCAAAATGATCATAACAGGTCGCCCTCAACAAGATCGCAGATACGATAATCCTACTGCCAGAGAAATTGCAGCTATATACACTAGGTTCACCGAATCCTGATGATAGAGAATTGCAGATACAAACAAGACGCAGAGATCTCATGAAGATTTACGCAACGAGTCCAATTGCCGATCCTCTCACGTATCCATTGATGTTCTTTCATGGTGACAGAGGTTACAGTTTGGACCTTCAACGATTGCCCACAGCACACATAGCGGGTGAACACCACAACAATCGTAACCGTCGTACCAAACTAACCCTCTCCGAATACTATTTATACAGAATTCAGGTCAGGGATGCATTCTCAGCCATCCACATTGCATCACTTCTATTTCAACAGTATCTGGTAGATGCATATACGAAGATAGAAGGCAATAAACTGAGCTGGATTATGAACAATCAGCGTCAACTTCGTGTTGACACATACCGAGGCCTGATGGATCATCTCAACAGAAGAGCTGAAATCGAAAACCAGATGGCTAGGGCTAACAATCCGAATCAGCCCATACATATCGATGTTGGCCGTGTTATCATTCTACCCTCAACATTTCCAGGCAGCCAAAGAAACATGTATCAACACTTTCAAGATGCAATGACAATCGTAAGGAAGTATGGCAAGCCAGACATCTTCCTCACAATGGCTGCCAATCCTAAATGGAAGGAGATAGAAGAAAACATTCATCCATATCAGGCGGCCAATGATCGACCGGACATTGTCACACGAGTATTTCAACTTAAACTCCAAGAACTACTCCAAGACATACTACACAACCATATTCTTGGACATGTCACAGCACATGTATATGTGATAGAATTTCAAAAGAGAGGACTACCACACGCACACATGATGCTGTTTCTTTCACAAGCTGATAAACCACAAACACCACAACAGGTAATATCTACATACTTAGATAGAGAGATTGTTATAATTCTTACTCATATAATTATATTTAAAATCAAATGCAGAGTATGTCATGATGGACATGCGTTACAACTATTCTGTACATTATCTCAATAATAGTTGCTAATTATCATGTTCATTTTCAGGTAGATCAACTCATATCAGCAGAGATACCGGATCCACAGGATGCAAGATACCACAAGTTGGTCCTAAAACAGATGACACATGGACCCTGTGGAAATTTAAATCCTCAGTCCGTGTGCATGGAAAATAACAAATGCAAAAAGCACTTTCCAAAGGAACCAGTTGCTGACACTCAAATCAATGTCAATGGCTATCCTCTCTACAGACGGCGCTGTCGTCATCCAGTCAATGTGAATAATCGCATCTTGGATGATACTTGGGTAGTTCCACATAACAGACACCTACTCATCAAATATCAGTGTCATATCAACGTGGAAATATGCAGTACAGTAAAAAGTGTCAAGTACATTTTCAAATATATTCACAAAGGACATGATATGGCACATGTTGAAATTCTTGAAGAAAATCAACAGCAAGTACCTCAAGACATTGAACACAACGAGGTGCGCCAATACATCAACGCAAGATATATTGGACCACATGAAGCTGTCTATCGGCTTATGCAGTTCCCCATGCACGACAAGAGCCACATAGTCAAACGGCTTTCTGTTCATCTGCCAGTTGAGCAACAAGTCATCTTTCATGACAATGATGACGAACAAAGGCTCAACAACATTGGTGATAGAACAACACTTACAGCATGGTTTGAACTCAACCAGCAAGATCCAGCTGCACATCAGTACCTCTATCATGAGATACCAGAGCACTATGTCTTCCAGGAGCATTCAAAAACATGGACTGCCAGACAAAGAAGAACAATGCCCATCATTGGTAGAATTAATCAAGTGCAGCCGAGACCTTGCGAGCAAAAGTTTGCACTCAGACTTTTGCTATTGCATACACGAGGAGCTACTTCATTTGAAGATCTTCGTACAGTGGAAGGTAATCCATGTGATTCCTTCAAAGATGCAGCATTAGCTCTAGGGCTACTAGAAGGTGATGCCGAAGTCACACGTTGTCTTGAAGAAGCTGTCATCTTCAATATGCCTTCGCAACTCAGACAGTTATTTGCATCATTGTTACTCTTTCAAACGCCATCAGACATCAGAACTCTCTTCAACGCCTTCAAAGAAGCAATGAGTGAAGACTTTGTCAGACGTGATCAACTCAACAATCCAGACATAACCTTCCAAGACAGACACATGTATCAATGTCTACATGATATTGACAACAATTTGAAAGTTCATGGTTTGTCCATCACGAACTACGATCATCTTCCTCAGCTACCGGCCGACTTTGTCATCCCAGAACAAGGTGATTTACAACTTACCATGGTGATATTCACGGTAATAACTTAGCCAATATATGATTCTATTTCTACCAAATTAACTATTGTTTATGTTTTCAGAGGAAGATCACATGGATGTTGAAAACGAAAGAGAGCAAGGAGAACAAATGCGCGCTGCATTGAATCCAGAACAACAAGTGGTATACACAGCCATTATTCAAGCGATTGCAGCGCAATCAGAGCAGAGCTGTCACTTTCTCGACGGACCAGCCGGCACAGGGAAAACATTTCTCTACAACACGTTGGTTCGTAACCTTCATGCATCTGGGCACAAAGTTCAGTGTATGGCTTGGTCAGGAATTGCAGCTACACTGCTTATTGACGGCAGAACATCGCATTCACAATTCCAAATTCCAATACCATTGAAGCTGGAATCAACATGCAATGTCAAGAGACAGAGCCGAAGAGCACAAGTGTTGCGTGAAACAACCCTGTTCATATGGGATGAAGCTTCAATGATACCAGCATTGGCATTACAAGCAGTTGACAGACTGCTTCGGGATATCACAAGAGTTGAAAAGCCATTTGGTGGCAAATTCATGTTGCTTGGTGGCGATTTCAGACAAGTTCTACCTGTTGTCCCCAAAGCAGGAAGAGAGAAAATCGTATCAGGGAGTCTTAAATCATATCAAATCAGTGATTTGTGGGCACAGTTTCAACAACATCGCCTGCACACAAACATGAGAGCTGTTCAAGATGAATCTTACAGAGAATTCTCAGAATGGCTCCTAAGACTCGGCAATAAACAAGAACCACATGATGCACTTGACAATATCACTTTGCCACATCAAATATGCACATCTTCGCAAGAGGAAATGCTCAACTTCATATATCCCCAGCCTAATACACCACAGTCGCGCCTGATGCTGGATCCGGTAACCATGTCAGACCGTTGTTGTCTTACCCCAAAGAATGATTTCTCACATCAAATCAATGACATCATTCTGGAAAGACTACAAACTGCTGACAGAACATACTACAGCACAGACAGTGTGATAACAGAGAATCCAGATGAGGAGGCGGCATATCCAATTGAGTTTCTCAACAATCTAACTCCTGACGGAATGCCATTACATCGACTTAGACTCAAGGTATAATTTACCTATATGTACTAATTATACATTAATTCTACACTTATTTTAAATATTGATAATGGTCCTCCGATGATACACATTGTAACCTCAAGCTTTCCTTATTTAAGGTTGGTGCAACAATCATTCTTCTGAGGAATCTAAATCCAAAGAAAGGTCTTTGTAACGGCACAAGACTCATTGTACGCCATCTCCGACGTAACGTGATCACAGCAGAGATCATCACGAAGGAACACAGAGGCCAACAGGTCATGATTCCCAGAATAACATTGTCAACACAGGACAGTGAGATGCCATTCAACATCAAGCGACGGCAATTTCCTGTCAGACTAGCATACTGCCTTACTATCAACAAGGCACAGGGACAATCTCTCAGGTATGTTGGTTTGTATTTACCAGAGCCCGTGTTCACACATGGTCAGTTATATGTGGCCATGTCAAGAGCAACATCATTTGACGGGCTCAAAGTATTCCTCCCAGAGGAAACACACAGGAAGACAAAAAACATTGTCTTCCAAGAAGTCCTGTAAAGGTCTTCACAAACTTTTGAGCATAAATTGCGTTGCTCACAGAGGGTGTCAGTCTACCAAAATGCACATACACAAAATACGGGGCTCAGATTGTGGTTCTAGCGGATCGGCATTGCACTACAGTGTGATGTTCCCTGTTGTGCTATCAGCACAACACTCAGAAAGCAAAGCCGTAAAAAGCTTTGAACATTGCTGGTTTGCCACGCCACTCCAGTCAATAGTGTATGTGCGGTCACGTGACATAATGATTTGAAAAATGTACCGTCCGCCATGTTGGAGGAGAACTTAGCTGCGGTTGTTGTTGATTCAGGCCTAAATTAAAGTCACAGACGGAGAAAGAAGAATGCCGAATTTTTGTATGATGGTATGTTGTGGAAACGACAGTGCAAAACGCAAAGAAATTTCTTTTTTTCGTGTCCCAGAAGTTATTAAGCATCAAGGAGAGCAGACGCAAAAGCTGTCGGAAGAAAGACGCAGACTATGGATTGCTGCAATTAGCAGGGCTGATTTGACTGAACAAATTTTAGAGAACGATAGAGTCTGTGGTGAGCACTTTGAAAGTGGTGTTGCAGCCAAACCTTGGGATAGGTACAGCCGTGATTGGGTACCAAGTCTGCATCTTGGCCATGCAAAATTGAAAAATCAGACTGAGAAATGTGAAAGAAACTTGGAGAGAAAAGAAAGAGTCATTCAAAGAAGAAAACGAAAAGCTAAGCATGAACAGCAAGAAGCTTCAAGAGCAAAAGATCTGAAGTTAGAAGAAGAACACCAGACCGTCAGGGCATTGTTTCAGCATGATTTTATCCAAGAAGAAGATTTACAGGAACTAGAAATGTTCCAGATCTAATGGAAAATTTGAGCCTAACAAAAGATGCTGCAACATCTACTGATGAATTTGATTATTTATCACAAACACTAACCATCCCATCCAAGCCATTTGATGAGGATTATTTTTGTGGTGATGACGATAAAGTGAAGTTTTACACTGGACTGCATTCATTTGAAGTTTTGAAAAAGACCTTTAATTTTCTTGCACCCCATGTCAAAAGAAAGTCTCTTCTTTTGAGTAAATCTCAAGAGTTCGTTATGGTTTTGATGAAATTACGTTTGAATGTACCACATCAAGACCACATCCCCACAACCATCCCCACAGCAGCTGCAAGAGCACAGAAAATCAGGTGTCGCATGTAAAAATGGGTAATCTCTGTTTATTATTGTACCACATTTGACCACCTTGAAATTTTCATGTTTCAATTTCATTCGTTTTTCATATTCTTGAACTGCTTTGTCTTCATGTTTACAACCATGCCTGGTTGCTGCACTGCTGAAACAGAAAACATCAGGATAGCTCATGGTTTTAATAAGAGACTGTGATGGCTGTGCTGGGTCTGTGTGACATGCTGCATAACATCTTGATGCACCTATTCTACCTGCCCTATGTTGATAGAAGGCACTGCCCTTTGCTTGTGTTCTGGTCTCTTTCTCAATGATATTTACATGGTCTTCTGTGATATCAAGTTTGACTTTGTGGCATTCCCTTAAAAGATCATGATAACCCATCTTCATGTATTTTTCATTGAATAAGTCCTTTATTGATTTCAACCCTCTTGTTTTTGAAACAAAACACTTTTGATAAGGTTTGACCAAACTCAAGATAACTGGTTTCACTTTGCATTCATTGAGGGAGCTGTAGAAATCATCTAACTCCACTCTACTTGGCTTTGCAGCTTCTTCACCTTTCAACTTTCTGCCTTCTTCTTGCTTTTTCAAACTAACACCTGCTATGGATTTTTCCATTTCAGCTTTAAGTTTTTTTGATGACTTGAAAATTATATCTTTAACTTCAGCATAATCAATTTGCTTCACAAAAGATGGTAATATCCACGTACATTTTACTTGGGTGCAAGCAAGCTTACCATTAAGTCTGGTCCATACCTCAATGTAAAAAAGAACACTTGCTATGTGGGAGCAACATTCTCCTAGCCCTGCCATGCACGTGCAGTGGGCTGAAATCACAGTTCCTTCCTCGTTTGTTATTATCCATAATTGAACAAGTGGGTCATTCATTCGCTGTGAGTGTCTTACTTTAGCTCTCACGACATACCTCTTGTTGACAATGTAGCCCAAGACACTACATACGAATCCAGAAACCATTTGGTTATAAGCTTGTAAACTTCGAAATGCCTTGAATAGTGCATTGGTGCAGAAGCTTGTGTCTAACACCAGATAAGACAAGAGATCCATTGATTCTATTGGAGGTAGACATTCCGAACTAAATTTCGACTGTGGTACAAGAAGAGGATCCACTCCAATCTCGGATATCTTTTCTTTGTATCGTTTTTTCACATCTCCATCAAGTTTCTCCGCGAATTCAGAGAGCAAAATCGATGGTTTGTTTACAAAATTAGTCGCCATGTTGATAATTCACTCCTCCAACATGGCCGCCGCCTCGTTTCCAAAACTGCAGTGACGTCACACGCACATACACTATAAGATTCGCCAAGAACGATCCGCACACTTTCAAAACACTCCAGTGTCCGGGGGTGTTCGCCAACAGCAACAACACGATCTGGGTCCTCGGTAGCACCCATATCAGAAGAGATATGCTTTGCCATGCTCTCCGATATTGCCTATGGGAGTATGGCTTTCCTTTTCTCTGTGAAAACTGCAATCTCTCCATTAACGGTAGCTGTTTTAACAATAATTGGCATTGGATTACCCTCCTCTCAACCAATTAACTCATTTACTTATTCATTATAACAATATAGATGACCCGATATTATTTAGTGTTCCAAATTTAAATTGCAGTTTTCATGAACAAGGAAACCTCGAACAAAGGTTACCCCTTGAAGTTGGTGTTCGAGCTTTAAACTAATGTAACCGGCAACCTTCTTTTTTATTACTACCAAACTTAATGGTGAAAACGCATTAATATGTGTCACGCGAGTATGAATTCCTATTGAACAATGCTGTCGACATGGCTGAACACTGCACATGATGAAGAAATCAATACTATTTACAGACGGGACAAATTATCTCTCATTCATGTTCACCATTCGATTTATAAAACATGAACATTAAATGGACATCATAAGTATGTGTACATATTTATTCATGCATGTTAAAGCTCATGTTTACCTTTATGAAATTGTCTGCCAAAAGTTTTTTATAGTTGTGTGTAGCACATAGTTTAAGCTATGATGAATGATACTTACATTTTACCGTTTATGTACTAATACATTATATGCAAAAGCAATGCAGGATTAATCTACTCTCTCTTCAAATTAATGAGCTTCGTCACTGTGCGTTCTTAATGAGATGCATTTCTGCTCTTCTTCTTCGCCAATAATAGTTCTTTATCCGCCATCGAAATGAGGTCGTTGAAAAACTTGGGCCTCTTTTCCATCAATTGTCAACGCTAACTTTTGAAACATGAATTTGAAACAGCTTGGCTTAGCATCAGAAAAAGATCATCAAACAGGACAACTTATAATTGGGAAACTGTTTCCAAATTTAAAGGGGACATTTTCAATGTATGTTACAGGTAATACAGATCTTATTTTTAACTCATTCCCAATTCAATTTCATCAAATTGTTAAACCATCTTAATTTTGGTTAGGCCATGAAAACTTTACTGATTGCAACGAAATCGAAAATTTTGATTACTTATTTAATACCTTTATGGTTTACTTGCTTCCAAAATAGATGTTTCATGCCCGACTACATGTGCCTGCCAGTCTTAGCTTGGATTTAAAATAATTTTTGAAGTATTTACCAATTTATTGATTCCTTTTGTTCATTGGCTCCATGTATGTGTCACAAGAAAATATATTGACATCCTCATCAAACTATTGTTATTTTCAATACTGATGATGGATAAAGCATTCGTAGACCCAGTGGAAAAATGATTTCACTCAGTTTGCATTTCCAACATCTTTTTTTTATCTAATCCACAAGGGCTATTGATGAATATGGCTGCACAACTATCATGTTGTCCTATTATTCTATAACTATAATATCGTCATTTCATTGATTATTAATTCTTCCTTTTTCTATATGATTCTTAGTGAAACAAATACTGAAGTGATTAACCGAAGCTGTCAATGTCACTAATACTTGCTATTCACACCATGCAAATGTCAAATGATTGAAACAAACATTAACCACACTATGCATGAAAAGTCAATGGAATCCTTGAAAAACTCATGAAAGGAAAATTCTGTTTATGTAAGTTTCTATCACATTGTAATTTAATTAGCTTTTGTGTCATGTTATTGCCTCATACACTGATCTGGACACAATAAAGTATTTACTTTATCCTTGGGAGACAACTATCCTTCCTCAAATGGTAGAATAAATTTGAAGTTCATTGCCTGCTAACCTACCGAAAGTTACAATTTACATTCATTCAAATTGTTACTATCCCTTCACCAAAGGTTTTGTGCTTTCAAAGGTCAATTGCCATCTTATGATCCAATGTTGCATGTCAATGCGAAAATGGACAGACAGATAGACAGGCGAGCCCAGTGAGCTAACCCATTGTACGTGGGGTTGAAAGAGGCATGAGCAAAGCGAATGCAGCGCCGAAGTGCGCCAACCATAGGCGAGCGCAGCGAGCAAACCCATTGTAAGTGGGTTGAAAGGGGCAATGAGCGTTAGCGAATGCAGCGCACGAAGTGCGCCAACCAGATTACGCCTTTTTTACTTGACGGGCTGGGGCGAACGAGCGAAGCGAGTGATGACCCCTATTTTATTATATTCTGTTATGCTTTAGATGCCAAAGGGCCAAAATTAGGGACCTAAGTATCCTTAACAATTTGAAACTAAAGTATCCAATACAATAAAGAAGTCTACAGTAAATTCTTGGTATCGAATCGGTATTCAAAATGTGCAATAAACTGCATGCGAGTGCTTTATCCAAAATTTACTGCTTTATCAAAATTACCTTGCAAGACAATTGGCTTTCTTATGACAATAACATTGCCAATCATGAATTCCGGGATCGTATTTCGTGAACTCAAGCAGTAAACATGGTACTCTCTTAGACAAAGACTACATGCAACTCTTTCTTCATTTGTTTCTTTTCTAAAATTGACGATAGCATTGCTCGTGAAGAGCACAAAGATCTGAGTTTTGATTCAACTCATCGTCATCAACAGGCTTGATCAAGGGAATGCCATGGTCAACATTGCCGCCAAGTGAAGAAGGTACCCAAAGAATATCTAATTGGTCGATCGCTTCAACCAATGATATGCTGCGTGAGCTCTGGATTTGAACTGAATGATCGGATGTTTAGGTTAAACGCCATTGCACACAAAACTACATGAAGAAATGCTGAAAGATCAAATGATTTTATTTGAAATCTGAATAATACTGCAACTTACATAAATAAAGTAGATGTTCAATTTTGAATGACGCAGATTTATTAACTTACATCCATATCGGTAAAGATCCAGACTGCATAGTATTTCATGTTTCACATTGTGCGCTAACTTTTCATGGTCGTCCATGTCATTTTCTGACACATTATCTTGTTGTGATCATTTGAGCGAGACTGGCATTGTTATCAAAGGCTTCTGTCAGCTTTAAATCAGATAAAATTTCAATAAGAATTATGAAAAGGTAATTCTTGAAAAGGTAACAAACAATTTCCTGGTCTCTTTAGATTTTGTTATATCAAACTTTCACTGTAATATGGTTTTAGGTTAGACCATAAATATTGTCTCCATACTCTCTCTGAGTCTCTTTAGTGACATAAACAAACGATTTATTCATCTTTCCGTGGATTTTCAAAATCAAAACTTATTATTTTTAGAGTCTGGTCCTTCCAGCATCGGCCCAAATTACCTGACTGTCCAGTCCACTCCTAGAATTGTAGATTTCCATAAATACACATTTCTATATCTACCTTTTGCATTACTTATCCTCTTGGCTAACCCCATAAACAAGAACCATCAGCTTCACGAATGCCCACTGTTTTTCATCACCAAATAAGAACAGTGCAATAGAGCGATACAAACAAGTACCATCCCCTATCACAAAAATTGGCTCTTTCCCAATCAGCAAAATTTGTTTGGGTACTAAATGACGATACCTGACAATTAGAATAAAAGTAAAATGAATTAATGCAAATATATAATGTATAAAAATATAGTATTTATATATGTAATATGTAATGGTGGGTAAGCAAGTCAATGACAAACAGCACTGTGGGATTTGAACCCACAATCTCATTCTAATTCTAGAAATGTGTGTTGCTGTTACACCAAGTGCTGGTAGACATTGTCACTGATAACAAGCCACATCAGAACCAATTTATCACACAAAAGAAAATTAAAACAAGCTATTAACACCAATACTTGAAGACACAGGCATTATAAATAAACTAGGATAACTAACCAATGTTGGATTTGTTTGCTTCTGATGTTGTTATCCTGGAGCACTTGTGAAGAAGGAACTAGCCAGCAAATCTTCAGCTCAGAAAATGTAGGGCATGCAGCTAATTGAAGCATAAGCGACTTACAATCAGCAGGATTCCATGTAAAATTCTGTAATAAAAAATAATTAGACCTCATGCAATAAGAAATTCAATAT
>RQOL01000465.1:114243-144892 GCA_013076295.1 Sanderia malayensis | reverse complement strand
TTCGATAAAGTCAGAATAATCTAACATCTGACAGCAACTTCTATTCCAACATTTCACTATGTTGTACGTTATTTTGTGACAATCATTCGGTGATCTGTTCACAATTTCTTTCAAAGTAACATCAAATTTGAAATCTGCTTTTTTACACATTTTATTTACTCCAGCGTAAAATTTCTCGTATTCTGTACCTAATCGTCCTATCCATCTGTACAACTGGTACATCCAAAGATACATCTCTCCATCATATGCAGTTTTTTCAGCTTTATGCCAAAATTGACCTTCATAAAATGTGAGATCATCTTCATCACAATATCTATCAATGAATAACAATTCAGGAACATCCATTACAGAAGACATCTTGATAACTAACTTATTTTTAATTTTTTTGTTCTTATATTCCGTTTTATGTCGCGCATGCGTTATAACATCTTTCTTATTATACAAGGTGGGAGAGATAGGTGGGTACTATAAATTCTACATTTCACTTCTTTACTTCATTCACCCCTCATCATATGTAACAACATGAACCATTTAGATAAAAACGAATTGTGGACTTGGTATCGACGTTTACGTCTTATCATAAACCAGATTGGCTCATCATACACGCAATTGTTCTATGCAATTCCATTTCATAATACACCAAAACATATATCTCACATTGAGCTTAAAACTCCTCATGATTGCCACAAAATAACTTACAACATTATTAAATTATGGTTTGAGGATTGTCAAAAGAAATTAGATTATTCTGATTTCTTACCAATTTTACAACAAATTGGACGGCGTGATATTGCAGATACACTCAGAGATTCAATATGTTCTTATCCTGAACATAAACCGTTTCATTATTGGTTTACAATGTTTAACTATCTTATAAATGAAATACTACCTGATGATCTTCCGTCTTTTTTTCGTCAACTTCACATTTCATCAAGTACAGATTGGCAATTGGATTTTATCAAATTCAAGAACAGACTCAATCATTCTCCAGCTAAAGATTGTACTTTTGATGTCTTGGATACATGGTTGAGAAGTGCACAATATCAAGCTTGTATTTGTCGAATTCTATACCTGATGAAATCTATGTCGCTCAAAACATCAACGAATCAAAATATGTACGAAGACTTTATGCGTTCTAAACAATATTTAGTAACTTGTAAAAATAAATCATGTTTACAGTTAGCTTTAGGCCCATTTCATATTTCTTTAGCACCCAATAAGAAACCAGAATTCATTGAAAATCCATTTGAACTTTTTCGTATACGTTAATTTTTTCTCTCGATTAAACAGTTCTACATATAACAATTCCTGATGTTTTTCTGTTGTTATATTCCTTCTAAAATAATTTAAATCGCCTCCAGAAACCCGAGTCAAAATGTTCATTTTCCAAAATAATTTCAACCACCGCCTAATCCGCAGCTTAAACATTCAAACTTCCACGCCTAATCCGCAGCTTAAACATTCAAACTTCCGCGCCTAATCCGCAGCTTAAACATTCAAACTTCCGCGCCTTTTCCTTAAACATTTAAAAAACCGCGCCGCTCTTAAACATTAAAAAAGTCCATATGGTCGTTAGCCTCTATATACTACTAATATGTGCTTAATAATTTTTTGGATTGCACATCAGGAAATTGTTTAAATGCAAATTTTACAGCATCTGTAAATGTGTATGTCTTTCGGGTTGACATTTCTTTCGTTGTTTTATATTCATTGTAATTGCGGATTTCAATCAGTAAATTCTGAATTGTAATTGTTTTTCCTTCCCCAAATCTCTTTTGTACATTTTTTGCTATATCAATACGCATTATCGGTGCCATTGGTTTCGCAAAGTTCATTTCATATTTCACATGCTTTCTCACATCTATATTAGTAACCGCATTATAATAATGATTTACATAACTACTATCATTTGCGTTTCTTGTTTCAAACATAACCTGCTCCCGTATTAAGTTCGGTGACCGATCATTGTTGTAACTCTTCCATGCACCTAGATATATTCCCACTATCCAATCTTCTACATTATAATTTTCACCAATTGGAGTACGCAGACTTTTCAACTCTTGTTGATCTTTAAAATCATATACAATTTTTTTCAAAGCAACTTGGCAACCGTCATACATATCAATGTTTAATTCATTATTAGCAGTTTGAATATGTTCATTAAATGTGAGATTGGAATTTGGATTTTCACTGTCATAATATCCTTGTAAAATAAATGTATTTTCACTAGCTAATGGCATTGTTACAAACGTTCAAATAACCATATCAACAAATGTACTCGTATTATCAGCAAATATAAGTTCTACAGCAAAACAATTAGGTTGATATGTAATATTATTAGCAATATCTCTTAAATATATTGTACATTTAAGTTCATTGACATAATTACACTCTTTAAAATCTAAATGCGTCGGTTGATATATATAAACACTTTTTTGATCTCCAAATTTATGTACATAATCACAATGGTTAAAATGAATATTCGTTAACAATGATACTAAATTCACTTCTTGTTTTCCGTTAATCAAACAATCACTCCATTCCCAAGGAAAATGTATTAAATTTCGTGTCACTAATTCCTTGCTTGAAATATCCAACAATCTATTAAAGCAGTCACGTGAAAAATATATTTTTTCTACAGCGACTTTCAATTTTCCATTGAAGTTATGTGTAAACATCACCTCATCATTCTTGTTACACAATTTAATTTGCTTATTTATTACTTGAATCAACCTTCGGTCAAACATCATACTTCGCTAGTAATATATAGACAAATAGTACTTGTCCCACCTCCTGTTCATCTGCTCGATTTGGAGTTATTCCCAACCAAAACGTTTGAAATTCTCGTTGTTGAACTAGTGAGAACGCAAACTGCTTAAACTCAAATAGTTGATTTTTATACGTCGTTTTATTATTCGCTTTAAATTCGATAAATATATTTGCCAATGATTGAGCTGATATACCAGCTGCATAATTATATGTAATTAAATCACAATTTAATGAAAATGCTTCTGCATGTTTATTGAATAAATGCGATGCGACCGAAAATGGAATTCCACTTGAACATCCTTTATATGCTGGGGCTGGATATCCTTCATTATACAGATCTATACTATTTTCATTATGTTTCAAATTTGTCCAAAACAAGATATCTAGATAATCATTAGCGAAATTTATATCCGATCCCTTTACATAATTCCGATGTAAGACATAATATGCATATCGTGTATTTGGTGCATGTTATGTTATATACTTTAGAAAATCATGTGGTGTATTTCCATAGATAGAAACAAATTTGTCATGGTATTCCTGAATCACTTCGGGAAAATAGTCTGACGTCCAATTATCCTTTCCCAATAGCTCCAGTAACATTCTACTCATTATACATGTCATAAATTGTTGCTTCGAATTAAACCCCATTTCATTTTGAATGTTCATTCCTTTAAATCCCAAATCAAAAACATCACGGGAACCCATTATGGTTTTGATAAATATTATGGATTCTTGTTCCCATACACCTTTTCCATCTTTCCAACTGACAAAATCAAAATCAATATTTATCGGTCTATTTAAAAACGTATTTAGATCAGGAAATGACCAATTTCTTCCATCATTATTCCATTGTAATGCTTTATCTCTTTCTAGATGGATACGCGGCAATTGATTTCCAATCCAACCGATTCCTGACCCGTCGGTATTAAATACCAAATTATACTTATGGTTATTTTTAAGTACATCCACATCAAAATTATTCTTAAACACATCACTTGTTGATTGAAATGGTGAACTTATTCCTTGCACCCATATATGTCGTGCATAGTCCACTTGTTCATATCCTGGCAATATACATTTAATACAACATATTTTCCAATCTTTTGTTGCATCCAATGATAGTTTTTTATTTAATGTCATGCAAAATTTGAAATTTTTCTCCTTCGCTGATGCAGCTGCTGACGAAATGGCAACTATTTTTTGTGGCTTACTTGTCATTCTTTATCGATATCATCTCTATCACGTCCTACCTCGTCATTTTCTCTCCTTTTTTTCTCATTTATCCTATTCTCTTCCTTTAAACTATCTAAAAACACGTTTTTTGATATAAAATCACTATTTTTTAACATGTTCAATCTAGTCACTTTTGAATGATGTATATCTTTTGTTAACACCCATACAGCTTTCCAATATATCAGGGTTGATATTAATGACCAGTCTTTTTCTTTTTTAACTATGTCCTCTATTTTTACAATTTCCGGAAACACTACTTCTTGTTATTGATCCTTAAAAAATTTTCCGTCTACTGGTAACCCACCTAAATCAATCAATGAATATGCAAATGGTGTATATGTCAAACCAACTTTATCTATGATAAATATTTCATCTGTCCATTGTTTATGGAACCCTCTTTTAAACACTTTTTATGCTGCGCATTCGTACATATGCCCCTTTTTATATTTTGACGTTACTTTTCTCTTTTTCCCTCTCTTCACTTCTTCTGCATTTCTCGGCTTACGCAGTCTGGAATTTTGTCCTCTTGTTGTTTCCAGTATTTTTTTAAATTCTGCCTTACTTCTTCATAATTATTTACATTTACTTCATTAGGCGCCATTCCTATTATTCGATGATAGGAATTATTCACACTTTCTACTATTTCATCCAACACATCCAAATAATTCTTAGAATTCTTCGCTTGCATATCGTGCACTAGTTTCAACTTCAAGGTTCTATTATATCTTCCACTATAGCACATTTTGGATCATCATTCGAAAATATTAATTTCACATTGTTCTTTGTCATTAATGTTTTAAAGGATGCATTAATAAATTCCGACCCTCTATCCGCCCGTATCAACTTTGGGCGACGCTCTGTTGAATCAAATGTACTTTGCATAGCTAACACACTAGATGGACCAGACTTATTCACCATTGGTCTTACCCATGCATGTTTTTCAAATTGATCTACACAACAAAATAGATATTCAATTCCTTTGTTAAAGTCAGGATGAAATATATAATCGCTTTGAACATTAAATCATTAAACCATTAAATCAATTTCCCAGCAATAATCCTGTCGACCTGATTTTATTGGTGGGTGCACAAACTGCTTCTTTATTGGTTTATAATCTCCATGTGTAATATTCGACTTTGACCATTCTATTACCTGCGTTCTTGTTAATTTTGGTATTTCCTTCTTTGCATACGTATAAAATTTATTCAAGCCAGAAAATGAACCAGGAAAACTCGGGATATTATATAATTCAGATAATTTTTCATTTATGATTCTCTGCTCATTAATTTTATTCATTTTTTTCCTCCGCTATTTTATACTCATTAAATAATCGTTCAATGTCTGCAATCATTTTCTCCTGAGCTTTCTTATACTTCCTCATCCACCTTTCTTCTCCGCTTTTAACATCAATTTAAGTGCTTTTTTTCCAAAACACTCACTTTTGTCATCCTCACTCCACTCTGTTTCCGATTCACTTTCTCTACCTGACGTATTTTCCTCACTGGAACTGTCCCATGTAAGTTTTTTCTTTTTTCCTTGTCTCTTCTTGTATGTTTTACTCAACTCTTTGGCTACTTCCTGTGTAATTCTATTTTCATCCACTCTCACTTTTGTCGGTGGCGCGTACAACACCTCCCTCTCCATTTGTCTCGACATTTTACTGCTACCATTCGCGAAAGACGAGAATCTCTCTATCTCATCATATCGTTCTCTTCATCCTCATAGACCGAATCATCTGAATACGCTGATGATGTTTGGTACCTTCTTCTCATCATATTTTTTTTCAGTGATTGCTCCACTTGGCGTTCTAACCATTTTTGAAATATTACTATAACCTTGACCTTCCAAATCTTTATCGAACCTTCTCTTTAAAAGTTGATTTGCTCTTGTACGCGTTGCAATAGGTGAATGGGTAGGACCCTCTGAATCACTATCACCTTCTGAATTCCGGCTTGCTGTATTAATTCTCTTTAATTTTGCCAACCGTTGCGAATTTCAAATTGATGATGGCGTTTCTTTTTCCTTTCCTCTAGCTCCTTCTGACCTTCGTTTTGATGAATAAAATCGCTCCAATCTTGATGCGTGTCTCGCAATGCGCGCTGACGATGGTAGTTCTGGTGTTCCAGTCTGACTAGCAACTGATCCTAATCCGTCCCTTCCTCCTTTTCTACGTTTTCTAGTTTTATTGGTTTTTTACTTTCTATTGCAATTCTTCTTTGTAATTCATGGGGTAATACATTTATATTCATTCCCTCTGCTACTAATTTTTTAGCTACCGAAAATAAACCAACTGGAATATTCATAAATTTATGCGGGTTATCAATATATTCCACAAATTTTTCCGTTTTTCCAACATCCGGAATAAATTCATCTCCTATATAAAGCGTATTATCTTCTTTATCAAACTTTATATCTTTAGTTTGTCTCAACGCTTTCACAAATTGTAAAGCGTGAGGTTTTAGTTGATTTACTACCTTTACATTTACATCTGTCACATCATCCCCATTCAATATTTCTTTCGAATATCTTTCTTTCTTTTCTTGGAACACATTTCTTAATAATTGCACTTGTTGAATAAGCCTCTTAATTTTCTCTCCTTCCCCCCCCGAAATGTTCTTATTGTTACTTATTTTGTTATCTGTGTTGATTTAATTCTTCAATTTTTGACTTTGCACATTTGTCTCAAGCATTTCATTCTTTTGCCTTCCTGCATTTTGTGTTTCCAACCCTGATTCTACATACACTGATTTTAACACTTCATCTAATTGATTTGCTTTATTTAACAACGCAACTCTTTCCACCGGGTTCTCCACTGTTAATGCTCTCTCGCATATCTCTTTAATTTAAATTATTTGGGACATCTAATGCTTTAATTTCTCGCAATCTTTTGTAATCTCGTAATGGAATCAATACATGTTTATTGTTAATCCCTACCTCCCCATCTTTCCTTTCGTTTTCTACTTCATTCTCTTTATGTTGTGTTAACAAAGGTCTGTTCTCATTTCCTTCCATTTACTTACATTAGAATTATTCCACCAACAACTAACCCATTATTCGATGGAATCATCACCAATCTTCTTCTATTCTCTTTTTATATTTCAAAATCGCCTTTAAATTATTTTTCAACACTTTTTCTCTTAAATCCGCTGGAGTGACCTTTTTTTTCTTAAACTCCAAACGTCTTATTGATAAATCCTGTCTATTCACCGCATACTTATTTTGCATTAACAAATTATACGTGCCCTGATTAGAAAGATACAAAGAACTCGCACCTGTTACAAATTTCACCATCCTGTTTTTTTTAAACAATACTCTTTTTAACTTCTTTTATTTACTATTATTTCTCATTATTTACAAAAAAATATTCACTTTCACACAAGTCCACTTTCTTGTTGTTCGTTCACTTTCACACAAGTTCATTTTCTTCATCTTCTTCTCTCGTTTTACATTAGGTCCCAATAATATTCGCTTTCTTCCTTCCATCGGAGTAACCGTGGAAACCCATTCTTCATCTTTATCTGTTTTCGCTATAGGACTTTCAAATATCACTCATCTTTTCCAATCTCCCTCCCTCAAATTCTTTCACATATTGCAACCATTCCAATTCCTTCTTTCCCACATCTCCCTCCATTCTTACACACACTCTTGATTTTATCAAGACTTCACCCATCCTAATTTTGCAACCCACATACAACAACTGTTTCACAATATCTGCTTCTGGCAATTTCTTCAAGTATTCATATAACTTATAAATTGCCTCATTACTTGTGGCCGAGCACATAAAATCTAATATATATATTCTGCGGAGGTCACGTGATGACGCACTTTCTTGCCAAAAACAATAGATTCGACCCGAAACAATAGGTCGAACGCTCAAAAACAATGGGCCGAAACGGCGAATCGGTGATCAATAAGGCTTTTTTCAATGGGGTTGCAAAAGGTTGAGACTTGCATGGAAAGGCTCCGTTTTTGGAGTAGGCAAAAGTTATCTATTTTTGGAAGCCTATTTTAAAAGAATTTTTGAGTTATTCCTTTAATTATCTAATATATATATTCTGCGGAGTCATGTGATGACGCACTTTCCCTGCCAAAGACAATGGATTCGACCCGAAACAATAGGTCGAACGCCCAAAAACAATGGACCGAAACGGCGAACCGTGTAATCACAAAGGCTTTTTTGTATGTGGGTATATGGCAATGAAATTCACACTGAATGTTTAGTTTATTATTTTAACCAGGGTAATGGATTTTGTTTTTAGATTTTCTCCTGAAATTTTGAATTATTCCATTAATTATTCTGCTAATTGTGCTATCACGAAAAAACTACAGTTTACGGTGGCGAAAATTCCAAATTCGCGTCCCGAACTCCATTTTCGAGCACAGTATTCGCTCTTCACGTGACCCGTTTCGCCTTTTGCTATAATTTGATTGGCTCTTTTTGCCCGACCCACGTGGTAGGCCTAATGTAAACAAGCCCAAAGTTTTAATCAACGAATTATGATAAGGGATTATCAGGCGAGCGTAGCGAGCTAACCCATTGCAAGTGGGGTTGAAAGGGGCATGAGCGTTAGCGAATGCAGCGCAGGAAGTGCGCCAACCAAATTAAGTTTTTTTCACTTGCCCCCCTCCGGGAAGCGAGCGAACGCGAGCCCCCCGGCTAGTCCTACTAATTGTGCTATCACGAAAAAACGACGGTTTACGCTGGCGAAACTTCCAAATTCGCGTCGCGAACTCCAATTTCGAAGAAAGCGTTCGCTCTTCACGTGACGCATTTCGCCTTTTGCTGCGATTTGATTGGCTCTTTCGTGGCTTCACGTGAAAAGTCACGCGTTTTTCGTTATCATGCAAATTAGCCCTCGGGTTGAACAGCAGGTACTTTTGGAGAAGACGCGTGTTTTTGTTTTCAACACAAAGGATAACTGGGCGCCTTTCAAAGTGTTTTACGACCTGAATTATCTTTGTAAAGCCTTGCTAATTGTTTGAGAGACCTCTGGAAAATTACAGGAAAAAATTGAGAACACAGGTGATAGCTTTGTTTTGTTTTTTGAGTGAGATAGTTGTAGTTTAGGCAGTAGGCGACCGCCATTGTTGCTTCGGCATGCTTGCGACACTTAGGCCTAATGTAAACAAGCCCAAAGTTTTAATAAACAAATTATGATAAGGGGTTATCAGGCGAGCGAAGCGAGCCAAACTGTTGCAAGAGGAGTAGGCAGAGGCATGAGTGTAAGCGAATGCAGCGCACGAAGTGCGCCCTATCAGTCAATGTTTCTTGATAATAGATAGACAGGCGAGCGCAGCGAGCTAACCCATTGTAGGTGGGGTTGAAAGGGGCACGAGTGTAAGCGAATGCAGCGCACAAAGTACGCCCTATCAGTCAATGTTTCTTGGTAATAGATAGACAGGCGAGCGCAGCGAGCTAACCCATTGTACGTGGGGTTGAAAGAGGCATGAGCGAAGCGAATGCAGCGCACGAAGTGCGCCCTCTCAGTCAATGTTTCTTGATAATAGATAGACAGGAGAGCGCAGCGAGCTAACCCATTGTACTTGGGGTTGAAAGAGGCATGAGCGAAGCGAATGCAGCGCACGAAGTGCGCCCTATCAGTCAATGTTTCTTGATAATAGATAGAGAGGCGAGCGCAGCGAGCTAACCCATTGTAGGTGGGGTTGAAAGGGGCACGAGTGTAAGCGAATGCAGCGCTCAAAGTACGCCCTATCAGTCAATGTTTCTTGGTAATAGATAGACAGGCGAGCGCAGCGAGCTAACCCATTGTACGTGGGGTTGAAAGAGGCATGAGCGAAGCGAATGCAGCGCACGAAGTGCGCCCTCTCAGTTAATGTTTCTTGATAATAGATAGACAGGAGAGCGCAGCGAGCTAACCCATTGTACTTGGGGTTGAAAGAGGCATGAGCGAAGCGAATGCAGCGCACGAAGTGCGCCCTGTCAGTCAATGTTTCTTGATAATAGATAGAGAGGCGAGCGCAGCGAGCTAACCCATTGTACCTGGGGTTGAAAGAGGCATGAGCGAAGCGAATGCAGCGCACGAAGTGCGCCAACCACATTAAGTGTTTTTTCACTTGCCCCCGGCTAGTCATACATATATTCTACTACCATCTTTATTTGCTTCTTTCAACATAATGCTGACTGCTACTTTTTCCAACGATTAAATATTCTTTTATTTTATCCTTTTTTAAATAAAAACTCGATTATATTTTCCACAACTTTCATTACACCCCATCCTTCCTCTTTTGCAAATAAATTCATAAACTGTTCCCAATCTTGTTCTACGGTTCGCATAAATTCGATCAAACATTCTCTCGCTATTTCCGACTTTTCCTTCTTTTCCTCTACTATTGTAGAACACAACATAAAAATGGCAACAACTCTTCCCCGATTTGTTCCATCAACATTTATTTCAGCTATAATTTCCCTAATCCATTTCTTATCTATCATTTTCCTACTATCAAAATATTTATACATTGATCTTACAAATTGTTCGTTTTTCTCTTTCATTTCATCAACTAATCTCAATAACACTTTAGTTTTCCAATCTAATTCTTCTACTTTCATTTCATTTATTTTACATGCAATTACCTCATCTATCACTATTAAGCTTTGTGCTCGTAACATTTTTCCAATATCTTATCTCACGAAATTGAATACATGTTAATGATATCAAAATTTAACGACAAAATAATACTTCTAGTCCTTCTTCTTCTCCCATTTGTCTTAACATCTCCATTACAGAGCTCACTCTCGCTTCGTCTTTTTTCTTCCTCATCCAACTATCGATCACATCGACCATCATGTTAGAACATTTTACTCCACCATCTTTTCCTTCATTCTGTTTCTCCAAGATTTGCAAATACATGTCAACTCCCATTCCAAACTCTTCAACAAATTCTTCTCCCATCATCCTTTTCGCAAATAATTTCACTTTGTCCACATCACGGTCTCCCCAACACATTATCAACGAGAGGTATATGCGGAACCTGTAGGAAAACAGCATAATCCCTTCTTCTTTCTTCACACATTCATTTATGATATCAGCAACATCATCTCGTCCTATCTTTCTCACCACCTCTGATATTTTCTCCTACGTCAAAATCGGTGTGACAAAATCCCACACCGTAATCAACCACCATACTTGTCTCCAACATTCTCCCCCACCACTATTTCTAATGTGCGGCAATGATTTTTAAACCCCATCCATTTTCTTTGTCAATTCTTCAAACAGATCTTCAATATCATCTTCAAGCATCTTTATTATCTTCATATATACTTTATACCATTTACTAAATTCTCCTCTTAACAATCTTGCATCTTCAAACCCCGCCGTTTCTTCGACCCTCAGCATCCTCTCTGTAACCTCTTCAAACATCTTTCCCTTTCTCAACACAATCATCATTTATCTCAGTCACTTTTTCCGCAAATTCCTCCGCTTCCGTATGCAAGTCTTTGGATATTACACTCGCACACAACAAATCAATTTCCAATGCGTTTTTTTCCCACTATCGCTGCACAATCAGCATCCACTTTGAATAATTTTTTCATCAACAACGCGTTTTTTATTTGTATCTTCAACAGTGCATTATTTTCTCTTTGTAATTCCCACAGTTTCCTCAATTTTAGATTACTTTCTCCCCCTCCTTCCATTTCAAATAATACATACACCTTCCCTGTTCCTTATATACACTTCCAAGTAAATCTAACTGTCAATCATTCACCTGTCCATCAATCAATCATTCTTCTTTCATTACTTCTTGTAATGGCTCTTCTCTCAGACACTCCAGCTTTGCAATTTCATCTTCTAGTTCACTCAACTTTTCTCCATCTCCTTCAAAATATGTAACCTTCACATTTTCTATCTCCCGTCGCCATTTCAACTTGGCTAACTTCACATTCATATCTCGTATGCTCTCTTCAATTTCCATCGTATCTGACTAACTCTCTTCTCTTTCTTTTTCTTCCCTTTTACATATTTCTTTTCTTCACTTTTTTTCATTTTCATTTCTAAATTCTCTCAGCTAGCAATTTCTCTCTTTTATCTTTTTCCTTCTCCATCATTATATCGTTCATTTCATTCCTCATTTTTTCCAATACTTGAAATCCATTCATGCACATTCTGCTGGATCAAGTTCGTCTTCCTCGAAGCCCCTTACTGCTTCAACACATTCACTTGCACTTAATTCCTCCATCCTAACACTTTACAATTCAAATTTCATGTGCATCTAATCGTTCTCTTTTTTCCCAATATCGCTCATTCATTTCCATCCAAGATCTTGCTAAAACAAAATAACCATGCGCTCCAAACACAAACGTGAACAATAAAGTGAATAAAGTCATCATGAACAATACACCATGATGATGTTCTATTACATCCATCAACTTTTCTACACCACAATCATACTTTTTTCCATTCATGATTTCTCACATTTTAATTTTATTTTAACTCACTTCTGCTTATATCATCCAAAACACTTCATTTATTTTATTTTAATTCAATTTTTTTCTTTACATCAATCTAAAATTCACTATCCATTTTAATCCACAATCCTTTCCTTAAACATTTAACAAACCGTCCACCCTTCCAACCTTTTTTATTTAATTTTACTTTTTCAACCTTTTTTTACAATCCAAATCAACCCATCCATTTTCGTCTGCCGGTCGTTTCTTAAAAATTTAACCAACAACATGCGCGATCTTTGCCCTTTCCTTGAACATTAAAAAAAAAAGCGGCTGCTCATTAGCATACATATACTACTGTCATTGTCTGAGCAAACTCTGACATGGCCACATGGGGCCTTTTCAGCCACTCACAATTCTTAGCTCTTAACCTTCTAAAAGCGGTCTCCTTGTCTGGAAATGGCTCGGCGGGACTATATTGTGTATGAAAATTTTTGGGGAAATCCTGAGAAAAGCTAATCCGTGGTGTCTTCTGTGTTGTGGCTTTTGCTGGTGATGATGCCATACTAAGGAAAGAAACATAGTTCCAATATTCAATTTCAACATGTTGCAGGTCCCGTTTTTAATATTATACATATATTTACTTATTACAAAAATGAAATTATGAAATGCTCTTCTTTTCATTTCTACAAACCGTTTCAAATATGAACTCAACTTAAAGCACAGTTTTTCTCATGTATATGTTTCCAGGAGAATGGTACTTGTGATCGGATTGCAGATTTGCACTTGCAGTAGCGATAACCGTATAGAATAATAATTTGGTCCTTTGACAATCATTCATAAAAAAGTTAGAAAATTGCACAAATTTCAACAGTTTTTAATGTTTTTCTGCTCTCTTCCTACAGATATCATGACTCAATACCTATGGAAATACACACCCTTGGATGCTCTACATTTGTAAGTAATTCATTTGAAACCACAGAGCTTTTTTAATTCTTAAATTTTAATTTGTATATTCCAAATATATAAAAAAAAACAAATTTATGGCAAGAAGTTTTTCAATCTAAATTTCTTTTTGCAATGATATCCCAAATTGATTGCAGATTCGAGCTCGCTGTAGTCACAAGCATATAGAATAATAATTTGGTCTTCTCACAGTGATTCATAAGAAAGTAAAGTATGAAATTTTTGTCAATGTTTTAACACTTTTTAATTTTTTCTTCCGTCTCGCTACACGTATCATAACTCAATGCATATGGAAATATGCACCATTTGATGGTCTACATTTCTAAGTATATCATTTGAAATCTCAGAGCTTTTGTTTCATTCTCAAATTTTAATTTGTATATTCCAAATTAAAAAAAAAAAGAAAGCTACCGCAAAAAGTTTTTCAATCTAAAGTTTTTTTGGCAAATGATATCGAAAATCTGATTGCAGATTCGAATTCCTTGTCGTCACAAGCATATAGAATAATAATTTGGTCTCCTGCCATTGATAACAAAGTTAGAAAAAAAAGTCATGGCCGTTTTGCAAAAATTTCAACTAAAGGTGAGAATACTTTTTATTTTTCTTTGCTCTCTTCCTAAACATATCATTAAGAACTGCCTATCAAAACATACACCATTTCCTGATCTACATTTCTATGTACTTCAATTGAAATTTCAGAGGTTTTTTTTATTTTTAGCCTCCTATTTGTACATTCTAAATTTAAGAACAACAAATTTACTGACAGTTTTTTTCAGTGTAACCTTTTTTTCAGCAGATAAGCAAAATCTGATCCCACATCTGCACTCACGGTTGTCAAATGCATATGGGATGCAATTTTCATGGAATTAGCTTGGCTAATAACATATATATGTGTGATAAAATTTAATAGAACATGAACAAAGTTTTTGCAACTCTGTCATTAAAAATTTCTTGGGTCATATCTTCCCTCACAATAATGTAAAAATTATCAAACTTCCCTCAAAGTTTCATTAAAAAATAAACATTTCCATCGGCAAATCTCGTTCATTGCTTTTGTAACTTTTTTGTTACCTGCAAATGTGTAAAATTGTGCTGACTTCAAATTTTCCAAAATACATGCAGAATTCAATTTGAACCAACAATTATTCTTATCAACTTTGCTCTAAACCCGAAGCCCAACTTTTTTTATTATTTCCCACCTAAATTCGTCCAATGAAGACCATTATATTGTCCAAGAACTGTGATCCCACTTACAACATTTCTCAATACAAACAAAGTGTTTTCAGTAAAACCGAAGGCTAACTTCAGCTTGCTGACTAGGCAATTTTACTTTTTCTTCCAGTATTCTGAAATTTGTCCTACTTTTTCTAATGCATATATTGTTGAATTATATAATCGCACTTGTGTCCCTCATACATATTTCTATATATCTATATAGGCCAGTTTTTTTTATATAAATGAAATTTTCCATTTCATATGACGTATACTTCAAATGAATAAAAACACTATACTCCAAATTCATATACACTTGGTGAGCAAAAGTATTGCGCAGCCTGATGAAAAATGGCGTCTAGAAGTGGCCCAAGGCCTGAGCAAGAAAGAGGCATAAAATGTTCCTGAATTTGGTACTTCTTCAACCAACACACTTTATCACGTGTTCACTCATATCCCCAAATGAGGCCATTTGTAATTATGGCGGCGGCATTGCATGAATTGCCTGACCCACTTGTGATGTTGTGATGGCAGAAGAAAATACAACGAACAGAGAAATAGTTGGAAGGCCTGAGCTTGGCTTAGGGAGAGAAAACATCCGCCAACATTTTCAATTATGTTTGTCCTCTTTTAACAGACCAGATAATGTGTTTGGTCCAAATGAAGGCCTGCCTGCTTATACATTTTTCCCAAGGAGACCTAAATTGTCAGGGCGAAAGAGACCAAAAGGCTGCCCGAAAAAGAAAGTAATTAACCCTGACCCACTGAATAATATGGAATTGACCGAAGATGATGATGTTGGTGATGGTGGTGGTGATGAGGGACGATGGTATTGGCTTTTATGTGCCACAGCAAAAACTCAGTTGATATGCTAGAAATGCAGATTTGCATGTACCAGGTAAGGTATATGGATGGCGTTCACTGTTTAACGAATATAGGATATCCTACCCTGTGTGTTAAGTGGGATTATTTAAATTTTTTATTTTATTTTAGATAATAGATCTACGGCAATTGGAAGCGAAATGCAAATTGGTCAAGAAGGAGTGACAGTGACACCAAATCAATGTGGACAGGTATTATATGTTTGTGGTTTGCATATATGCTATTGCGATGTATGCTTGTTGTATTGCCAGCTTGTTCTCGCATGGAATGTGTGGAAATTGCAATATTGCAAAAAATGGCAGAGTAGCTTAGAATAACGAGTACTAAAACAAAGAGACCAGGTACACCCAAGTTTGTGGCAAAGAATTCTTAACTTAGAAATGGGGCTTCCCCAGACTAGAAAGTATGTACTGCATGTAGAAGATTTTACACATACAAACAAACTGCCAGGTGCAAAACTGCCAATCAAGTGCGCAAAATGGACAATTGTACTTGTCAAACACTACCACCACCAAACACTACCACCTTAGTAGAGGTGCTGCTATGGTGTCCCTGTGTGTCAAGTTTGATGAGAAAAACTATCTTCCGCATGCAGAAATCAAACTTTCTAGTATGGGGGCTCCCTTTACTTGAACCATCATGACAATACTCATATTTTTCATATTATAGGGCATGTCTGTTGTTGAGCAGTCATATCTTCTTTAAGTTTTGAAAGCAAAATCAGTGATGCAAATACGTGGAAATACTGACTACCTCATTCAAGATTTTGATGCTGAAAGGCAGATGTTGAAAGTAATATTTCTCACCCTTTGTTGTCATGCTATTGTTTATTATCTTTTGGAAATTTAATAGAATTTAATTTTTTATATTTTTGAAATATTTTTAGCTTCAGAGGTACTGTATTGTGTCAAGGGTTCCCATTAAGTGTAACAACAATCTGCAATGGGTGTATTACTGTTTTTGCCATGAAGGGCGTTCCGACCTTGTTAGAAATTGAAGCAGAGAAATTAATCATGGTGCACAAGGTAAGTTAAAATATATCAATTGGTTTTGTTGCACATTACTTTAATATGAGCCAGTTTAGTTAATACTAGACACCTGTTTCAGTGACAATGTCTACCAGCACTTGGTGTAACAGCAACACACATTTCTAGAATTAGAAATGAGATTGTGGGTTCAAATCCCACAGTGCTGTTTGTCATTGACATGGTCATCTACCAGTTCATACCAACTATGTCAAGATAAGGCAATAGAAAAGTCTTGCTCTGGTTTGAAACATTGGTTGTAACTTTTGTGAAACTAGAGCAGTTTCAAGCCTCACACAGAACCGTTGTTGTTGCTGTTATGTTATGAACCGTTGTTGTTGTTTTCACATTGGACTATTTGACAATTACTTTGGACATGTTATAATATCTGTTAGTTCCGTTTTCATGAGTCAATCAGAGTTCATGTTCAGCTGATGCTGTTTACAGTAGATAAGTATAAACTTGATTATCATTCTTGGTGTTAATGAATACAAATCACTGAAATAGATGCAGTCTTATTTATGATAATCAAATTGGCATATTAGGCCCAAAGCTAATACAGTCGAACAACACAATCGCCTTAGTCACGTCACTAGCTAAGAAAGCCACCCTCACTGCGATTCTAAAAACGATTCCATCATGACGAAACACAAATGCCCTTGCCCGGAATGCACCTATGAAACAGAGGACATTATCGAGGCTTTAGCAGTGGTGATGATCGGAACTCACGCCGCCGGAACACACGTAACCGCACCGACCGTTGCCACCAAGATTGAGCGCGTCAAGCGACCCACAGTCTCTGCTGCCGGCACAAGCGAAGAATGGACATACTTACAATCCCGCTGGGATGATTATGTCGAAGCGACTAAAATAACCGGAAAAGATAAAGTGGTACAGTTGCTTGAGTGCTGTGACGACCAGCTCAGGAAGGATTTGACACGAAACGCTGGCGGTTAGCTTACGGGCAAGCCAATCGCAGAAGTCATGTCATCGATCCGGAGACTTGCCGTCCGGGAAGAAAACACTATGGTCGCCCGAGTACAGCTATACAACATGAAGCAGGACAGGGACGAAACAATCCGCAGCTTTGGCGCTCGGCTTCGTGGCCAGGCAAGCCTATGCAAATTCTCCATGCCATGCCCAGAGTGCCAAACCCCCACAAACTACACTGAAGATGTGCTATGCGACGTCCTGGCGCGCGGCCTAGCTGACAATGAGATCCAGCTAGACCTACTTGGTCATAAGGATCAAGAGATGTCCTTTGAAGAAGTGATGAAATTTGTGGAAGCCAAGGAGGCTGGTAAACGCTCAGCCCACAGACTAGTCGAGGCGTCTGCCGCGTATGCCGCCTGAAGCCTTTACAAGCATGGGAAGCAAGAGACCCTGCGCCATACGAAAAGGCAATCTGCTACCAAGGAATGTACATATTGTGGGCAAGCAGGTCATGGCAAAAATGCGCCCCCGCATATACGCCGCAATGCATGCCCGGCATATGGCAAGTTGTGCACCAGCTGCAGCCGCAGTAACCACTTTGCATCTGTCTGTCGCGGAAAGGCTATTGCTCCACGCCGTCGCGCTATTGAAGTCAATGCCGCCTGTCCTGAGACTGGTTCAGAGAACGCATCTTTCGAATCGTTGTGTGCCTTGATGTTGGACCACCACCTTTATGACGACCTAAGCGACCGATGGACCCGCCGAGCGTCTCAACCTCAACCGTTTCTCAAACTTACGGCATCCGTTGTTCCTGATGATTATGTTACTTTGGGATACACATCTCCCTTCCCTGCAGCTCAACAGGCCGAAATCACTGCCATGGCCGATACTGGGTGTCAGAGCTGTCTCGCCAGCTTGTGTCGTCAACCGACTCGGCCTTCAGGCCCGGGATCTCTTGCCAGTGTCCATGCGCATGCGTACAGCCAGCAACAATGGCATTAACATCCTTGGTGCAGCCATCATTCGTTTCTCTGGCCAGCAACCTTCGGGCCAATCACTCACCACCCGCCAAATTGTCTATGTCACTGATGACGCGGACAAGCTGTTCCTTAGTCGAGAAGCCTGCACCGCCCTCGGGCTTATACCGCAATCATTCCCGTCGATTGGCAATGCCCGGTCTGTGGAATCCGCAACTGTACCGGACCCTGCTATGAGCACCACCCCTTGTGCCGATTGCAACTGCCCTCGTTGCCAGCTCCCACCATCCCGACCATCAGTACTGCCAGTGCCAGCGACTGCTGCCAACCGTGAGAACCTCGAATGCTGGCTACTTGACTACTACAAGTCTAGCACCTTTAATACATGCGAGCACCAGCCTCTGCCCACCATGGAGAGTATTCCGATGCGCCTTATGATTGACCCAGATGCCACGCCTGTCGCACATCATTCTCCTGTGCCAGTTCCGCTACACTGGCAGGCTGAAGTCAAAGCCAGCCTCGATGACGATGTTGCATTAGGTGTCATAGAGCCAGTTCCCGTTGGTGAGCCTGTCACCTGGTGCCATCGCATGGTTGTCTGCGCTAAGAAAAATGGTAAGCCTCGCCGCACCGTCGACCTCCAGGCCTTAAACTTGCATGCCACTCGTGAGACACACCACACCCAAACCCCATTTCACCAGGCTCGTTCCGTCCCCAGCAATGTCAAGAAGACCGTATTCGACTGCTGGAATGGCTACCACAGTGTCCCGCTCCACCCCGATGACATCCACCTGACCACATTCATCACTCCTTGGGGCCGGTTCCGGTACAAACTCGCTCCCCAGGGCTACATTGCCTCTTGCGATGGATACTCACATCGGTTCGACGAAATCGTGTCTGACGTTCCCAACAAGACGAAGTGCATTGACGACACCCTTCTTTGGTCTGACACCTTGGTTGAGAGCTTCTTCCAAGCTGTGGACTGGCTCGAGCTATGTGGGCGACACGGGATTGTCCTCAACTCCACCAAGTTCCGCTTCGGCTGCGACACTGTGGAATTCGCAGGCTTCGAGATCACAAACACTACCGTGCCCCGTGCGCAAAATTCCTTGACGCCATCCGCGACTTCCCACGCCAGGGAACCTCACTGATGTCCGCTCTTGGTTCAGCCTAGTCAACCAAGTTTCATATGCCTTCGCCGCCGCTGAACACATGTTGCCCTTCCGCCAACTCCTCAATTCTGGCGCCACCTTCAAATGGGACGCCCAACTTCAGCAACTATTTGACAACTCGAAATCCGCTATCATCAGCGAGATTCAGGAAGGCGTCCGCATCTTCGACAAGTCTCGACCCACCTGTCTCGCCACTGACTGGTCCAAAGATGATATCGGATTTTGGCTTTTCCAGAAGCACTGCCCCTGCCCTTCGGCCGCACCTTTCTGCTGCCCTAACGGCTGGATAGTCACCTTGGTAGGAAGCCGTTTTACTCATGCTGCTGAGTCCCGCTATGCACCCATTGAGGGGGAGGCATTGGCAGTTGCTGATGCTCTCGATAAAGCTCGCTTCTTTGTGCTCGGATGCCAAGACCTTATCATTGCCGTTGACCACAAGCCACTCTTAAAGATCCTTGGTGACCGTTGCTTGGCCGACATCCCAAATCCTCGCTTGCGCAATCTGAAGGAAAAGACCTTGCGCTACCGCTTTCGGATGCTCCACATCCCTGGGGCCCGCAATCATGCTGCCGACGCTATTTCACGCCACCCATCTGGCCCTGCTGAAGGCTCCCCACTCCACCTACCAGATGATGCCGCTAACACCAGCGAGGCCGTCCTGCCCGATGCTCCACCTCTGACGTTGTCAGCTGGGACACTGTCCAACTGGCTACCACCAGTGATGCCCGACTACAGCAACTGTTGAAATATATTGACTCTGGTTCCCGAGCTCACGTGCGTCCATGCCCCCAGAGCTCCAGGGCTACTTCCCGTTCCGGCATCACCTCTCTGAATGTGATGGTGTCATTCTCTACAAGCATCGCATCCTTGTGCCTCGATCGCTCCAATCGCGTGTATTGGCCACTTTGCACTCCGCCCATCAAGGTGTTACTTCTATTACGGCTCGTGCTGAAGATTCTGTCTTCTGGCCTGGCATCACATCGGACATCAGCAACAGCCGCCAATCTTGCTATGATTGCAATCGGATGGCCCCATCTCAGCCGTGCAGTCCGCCATACCCAACCATACAGCCTGCTTACCCGTTTCAGTGCGTTTGTGCGGACTTCTTCACATACCGGGGCATCTCTTACCTCGTCATAGTGGATCGCTCCTCGAATTGGCCAATTATTGAGCGTGCCCACAACGGCTCTCAGGGATTGATTGACCGTCTCCGCCGGACCTTTAGCACCTACAGCATCCCTGACGAATGCGCCACTGACGGTGGCCCAGAATTCACCGCGTCCAATACTCGCGAGTTTCTAAAGGCTTGGGGTGTACATCACCGCCTCTCCTCTGTTGCCTTCCCCCACTCCAACTGCCCCGCTGAGGTTGGCGTCAAGACCGTTAAACGCTTGATCTCAGGACACACTAGTCCCGCCGGCAGTCTCGACACTGACACCCTCCAGCGTGCCATCCTCCAGTATAGGAACACGCCCGATCCGAACACACACCTCTCTCCGGCTCAATGCCTCTTCGGACGTCCCATCAAGGACTTTATACCCATCATCCCTGGACGATGCCAGCCCCACCCAACGTGGAGCAACACTTTAGCTCACTGTGAGGCGGCCTTGCGTCTACGCCATCGTCGAGCGGAGGAACGCTGGTCTGAGCACACGAAACGCCTGACCCCCCTCGTTGTTGGTGATCATGTACGACTGCAGAACCAGAATGGCCCCTACCCCAACAAGTGGGACAAGACTGGCACCGTTGTTGAGGTCAAACAGTTCGACCAATACCGCATCCGCATCGCCGGATCTGGACGTCTGACCCTCCGTAACCGGAAATTTTTACGGCGTTTTGTTCCAGTACACCAACCGCCTCCCCCACGCGTCATTACTCAGGACATGGTGCCTTCTCAGATGCAACCCTGCCCATCCCAGCAGCCTTTGGCCGTGGACAGGACTCCCTTGCCACCCAACCATCAACCTACCGGACCGCCTACACCTGTGTCTACGGATGACGAGCAGCCACCCACTCCACCGAGCTCGCCCCTGCCTGGTCCACCCGCTACCGCCGCCTCGTCACCTCCCCGCCCAGCCGCATCCCCTCGGGTACCTTTGGCCTTGCGCCGCTTGCAGGACTACAATAGCAAGGAACTCTTGGAATCTTAACCTTTCAGTCTTTCGCCCCTCAAGACTTAGGGGGGATAGAGCAGTTTCAAGCCTCACACTGAACCGTTGTTGTTGCTGCTATGTTATGAACCGTTGTTGTTGTTTTCACATTGGACTATTTGACAATTACTTTGGACATGTTATAATATCTGTTAGTTCCGTTTTCATGAGTCAATCAGAGTTCATGTTCAGCTGATGTTGTTTACAGTAGATAAGTATAAACTTGATTATCATTCTTGGTGTTAATGAACACAAATCACTGAAATAGATGCAGTCTTATTTAGAAACTTTTGCAAACTCCTTTTTCATACAGAGCTTAAGGAGATGCTTAAAGAAAAATTTGCTGACTGCATTCATATGAAGATATGCTTTGAAGTGTTCAGTGTTTGGGAAATATTCAATGGAGTAACAATGTCTGCAATAAATGAAGGTATGTAAAAATGTTCATGTACATCATGTACAAATACATTTTATGCCACTTTAAACATGTGATGTTTAAATATTTGGCTGTGCTTCATAATAACACAATTTTCAAATAATTTTGATGTAATTATAAATTTTGTAACAACACTTCTCTATTACTTTTCAAATTTCACTTGTTTTATAGACTCACTTCAATTTCAATTGTTTTACAGATTCAATTGTTCAATTGTTGATTCATATTGTTCGCTCTTCTGAGCTCTGTTCCCCAAAGTTGATTGTCTTGCTGCTTTCTACATTCTCCTTAATTTTGTTTTTGTCCTTCTCCCTTTTTTCTATCCTCTCAGTTTTTGGTATTCAAAATCAAGTCATCTCTGTCATCTTTTAAACTTGCCCATGGAAAAAAGTTCTCATTTTTATATTGATATTTTCATGTGTGTTGTTTTCAAGTGTATGCACCTGGTCGGGTTTTCACATAAAATCCCTATAAAGTATGAAAATAGGTTATGTGTAACAAAAACCAACGCCATTTAGGGCCAGTGTAAAAGGGCCCATTGGGTAAGAAGTTATCTCTCTTTGGCCATACTTTATTCATTGTAACCATGAACGGTTTTTTTTGACAGTGTTTGTCTACATTTGTTCAGCTACCATTGTCTGGAAAGTCGATGGTCATTGTAAAACCACCACTTGACTCATTTGGAATTGTTGGTGCTGATAGAAGGGGTTTCAGATGTTTTACTTGCACATCTACTCTATAGTCTTGCAATCATATATCTTGCGTAAAGTTGACTCTTGCAAGAAATGGAACAGACACGGATATACCTGATTGTTTGCTTGATATGGTTCAACAACATGAATATCTTCGAAATTCAGCACCAAAGATATACTCTCGCCTGGCAGTTTCAACAATGAAAATTCCATTCTCTATTCAGCACTCTCAGAGAAGTTTGTTTACTGGGTTTTTAAATGGTATTGTTGACACTGTTGAGGATCGTTTTATAATAATAGATGACTTTGCATCATCTATGTGCAGCATTTGCAAGGTGGATTTATCAACTGAAATTCAATGGATGAATAACAAGAAGTTTTACACTCAAAAGTATATATTTGATGTTTCAGGTGAGTGTTTTTGGCCAGTCGTTTCTAAAGTTTTAGAAAAAGCAAATTGACGTTGGGGATAGGGATAGGGCATTGGAACGATATATGTTATCCTTTTAATAATGTATTTTCATTTTTAGTACCGCTCAAAGTTTGCAGTAATGTAGCGTGTAGAGAAGTTGCAAAGTATGATGGGTGCAGCAATGGAGTTTTAAAATGGGAGATTTTCTTGTTGGTCATGATGCTCTACGAAATTATATGCACAATTTCATAACTGGAAATAGGTATGTTGAATAACAATGTTAATGTTCGATTATGCATACTTTTGAAGCTCTTGAGGCACGCAATTTGATATTGGGAAAGCTGGGCGAGTACGGGGGTCCGGGGCGCAACTCCAGGGACTTTTTTTACGTTTTTATTGCTAAAAATTGCACCAGTTATGCAATGGTTAATTGACAAACAAATGATGATTTTTTTATATCTATTTAAGAATATTATAAATGGAGGCTTAAGGAAACAAATATTTACAAATTATTGGGGGAGCTGGTGCTTAATACTATTATAACTTTTAGCCAAAGTTTATTCAGTTATCTTGAAGTCTGGAACAAGAATCTTGTGGACTCTGGGTTCAATTGTGAGCACTTTCTTGGCTACACCCAGTGGAGAATGAGCTGGTATGCGTTCCTTGGTCTACTTGACCTAGATGTTGATACTGGTTTTTTGTGCAACAACTGCGGCCAATACCCACAACGGATCTTTTGTGATGCAACATCTTTAGGGTTTCGACACATTTACGTCAACCAGTTAGAAGTTCAGGAACAAGCAGAAGAGTCCATCACATTGCGTGGAAGATAAGTAGCATAGTATTGCATATCATATTTCCTCTAACTAGCGTCCACCATGCTTTAATCGCCCCCTCCAATAAGCGCCCACCTTAAAATGAGAAAGTATGAAACAAGCGCCCCCTCTATTAACCACCCAAGGCGGTTAATAGAATTCTGACATTTTCACTGTTTGGTTCAAATAATAACGTAGAAACTCCAGGCTTGAAAGACACTTGAGCGTGAGTGGTTGGAAATGCAATGGAGTCAAAATCAGCAGTTGAAGTTGATTTTGACTGCTTGAAATTGAATAACATTTGGAACTATATAAGATTATTCTTTTGTTTTGAGGTTGTTTGATTTGAAAATTTCAGGACTGTGAAATAAGCGCCCCCTTTAATAAGCGCCCATCCAATATTTGCAAAATATTTAATTAGCACCGGGGCGCTTATTATGCCCACTCAAATGCTCTTATGATTCAATTGTAAGCGTTAGGTAACGCCCCCTTCTAAGTTTTTCGTTACGCGGGAATGAATTTTGAATTCTAAGCTGAAATTGTAAATAACGCACTAAGCGTCTTAATGCAACATAGTAATTTTATTTATTATTATTTTTGCACTGGGTTTAGAGATAGAGTATTCATCTCTAATGAAGATACAAGGACGGCACTGAAAAAGTTTGTGAAGTCACGCGGTGAAACAGACCAAGTGGAACGCCACAGGCTGAATGAGAAACTTCGTGAACACAACTCAAGCTTACTTCATGTTATCACAAAGCTGGAGCAACAATATGGTGGAATAAAGAACATTCCTGAAACTATCTGGGTTTTCTTCAAATGTTTATCGTCAAACTCGCCAGTTTGCTCTTATTTCCCTGTTTCCACAATACTCTGTGAAATATTAAATGAGTTAAATAGAGGCGTAGTTGCGAGAAGCGAGCCGAAACACTTGATTGAAATACAGAATTGCGCTCCTATCATTTATGGAGTTTTAAAAAACTACCAACAGAGCCTTTGAGTATGAGCTGCTTAGAGCTGTTTAGAAACATGAAAGAAAAGGCAGAGGTGTGCTTTTCTGTACCTTAACACAATCTGGGACCACCATTTGAACAAGCAAATGGCATGAATATGTCATTTTTTCCTGCATGGCCGGTTTTATGCGGGCGAGGAAAATATGTCAAGGACAAAAGCAAACGAAGAGGCAGAGAGAATTGCAATAAAGACTACACCAGTCATCCAAACCTATACCCCGGAATATTTACAATGTATTGCGAGCATGGTAATATTGCAATATAATTTTATTCCATGCAATATTCATAAAGGTCAGGGAGTTGATAGAAAGATAACCAAAGTGTAATTTTTCCCGTAGAGATCTGCTATGGATTCCAAATTATGGATTCCCAGGAATCTGTAAATGTTCCATTTACGATTATTCGTACAAGACTTGCAATAGGTATGTACCTCACTTGATGTTTTATAATTCACAACTTAGAACTACTTCCTGAGCTTGATAATAATGGTTTGTATATTCTCTATACAGCTCCAAAGGTAATAGTCTATGATAATTGCTGCAATTTACATCAGTACTGTTTAAATCGCGATGCGTCGTATTTAAAAGAAACACGCTTTTTGGTTGATCGCTTCCATTGGAAGAACCATGTTGGTAAGTATTACTGTTATTATTATAAAAACCTGGGCATTCAAATGGCTTAAGTGCCTTTTGAGAACATTTTGCTCAAATTAAGTTGCATTCTCAATTACATACATACCTCATGGAAGCGTCATATCCATTACAAGAAGAGAAGTATAAATAAATTCACAAATTCTCACAAATGAAAAGTGTTTTGTAATACCTTTTAGGATGTGCACCAAGCTATGATATTTCAATGTATCACGAAAATGAAAGCTTCAATACAGAAGTGAACGAGCAGCAAAATGCAACATTCAAGGCTCTTTGCAAACAATTATCGTACATGACTCCAGTAAATTTTAAGGCACATTACATCCTGTTTATGTTGCATCGCAACAAGAAAAAGTTTTCTCGATAACATAACAATATATATTTAATTGGCGCTATGCCTGGCTGAAACATGTTGTGTTATACAAATTCTGTTAATTGCTTTCAATTCTTGTGAACAACAATAATTATGGAAATAAAGGAACAACAAAAGACTCAGCGAACCAAGCACAATTATTTTAAACAAATAATAATGACTTGCCATGATTTTTATTATACTTATGCAAATGCAAGCGATCAATAGTTGCTGATTTGGGCTAGTGAAATTAGAAAATATTATAAAACATGTTTCCTGAACATTTGCTTCACAATGCCAAAAATTCTCGATGGTCGCACTAAAAATCATGGGTAAGTCATTTAATACTTTTTTTATCACACAATATGTGTGCGTCTCATATCAAATACAATTTACTCACAACGAAGTGAGTTTCAAAATGTCCATACAAGTATTTGTGGGAGGGCTGGAGGACTGCAAGGATACTATCTAAATATATGTTAATTAAATTTATGTTCGTTAGTTTATTTCGAATCTAAAGCTAAACATTTTCAAAATAATTTTTCTCGTCAGGAATAAAGTGGGTCTTCGTTTAAGATCCTTCTCGCAAACATTAATGAGACACTATCTTCCTTATGAATGATTAATGGACTGCCATGTAAAGGTTCATCACTGCAGGGTCAGCGCTACTCTTGCAGAATTACGGTCAAGATATTGGATAACCCAAGGCAGGCAATATGTCAAGCGATTGTTGACGAAGTGTTTCACTTGCAAGAAATTAGACGGAAAGCCATTCAACGACCCAGCGGTTGCACAACTACCAGAGTTCAGGGTTAATGAAGCCCCACCATTCAACAAAGTAGGAGTGGACTTTGCAGGTCCGCTACACTGTAAAGGAGCAAGAGGAAGCAGTATAAAAACGTACTAGGGGTCATCACTCGCTTCGCTCGTTCGCCCCAGCCCGTCAAGTAAAAGAAGCTTAATCTGGTTGGCGCACTTCGTGCGCTGCATTCGCTCGCTCATGCCTCTTTCAACCCCACGTACAATGGGTTAGCTCGCTGCGCTCGCCTATCTATCTATTATCAAGAAACATTGTCTGATAGGGCGACAACATTGTTGTTGTTAAGTTATTAACAACAACACTATGAATTTTAAAATATAACAAAGAGACGAAAAAAAACTGTAAATTTTTGCTTACTCTGGTATCAATACACACATGTGCAATCATAACCTCTGTGTTCCAGTTACCTCTCGATATCTGCGTAGTTGTCTACTGCGCTCAACAATATATTGTTCCAGTTCTTCGTCCTGTAATAATTGCAAAATTGCGACAAAAATTCATGAGATTGCGTTTCTTCTGTGAAATTTAATCTTTTAGAAGCAATGATGTTGTCCTATATACAGAAAAAAAGGTTGTTTTCATTACATCATAGCTACACCTTCCTATTATCAGTTTGTGACCCTATTTAACATGAGCTACTTACATCAATGCCGACCCTCTGTAGAAAATTCAACTAGCTATGAAAAATCTAATTAGTAAAAGTAAGCCCTTATTAAAAACGTACCACATTAGTTGAATCTATTACCCATAGTTTTGAAAACTCTGCTAAGCGAGTAATTTGACCAGATTCAAACATTGGTACTCTCGGGGAGTAAGTATGCCCATCAGCAATTTCTGAGAGGTAGTCCTGAATAAGAAAATGAAAGCAATCAAATGCTGCGCTTTCATGATTATTGAAACAATCGTTGTGCAGTGCATGATATAAACAATTGTTGCCATAGTGTACTGAAACTAACCATAATGGCTTTGTCATGGATTTGCAAGCATCTTCGCAACGACAATACAGATTTAAGTGAAATCAGCCTGAAAAAATTGAATGATACTCAAACATATTTGCCTGAAGAAATATTATAGAAATAACAATATTCACCCGCTTGAGCATTCCGATAAGTGGTATCAACACACGCCAGATAGTGTTGTTGAGAATGGAGTGTTGAAAATTATGTGGATATCAATGTACAGTGTCATAATGTCATCCAGGCAAGAAGATCAGAGGTTGCCGTATTTCCTCTATTAAACACCCCCCTCAATTAAAAGCCCTCCTCGAATAAACGCCCTCTCATGGTGCTAACTTTTGAAATAAACGCCCCCTCGAATAAACGCCCCACACAACAATTTTTTTAAGTTGGTGTTGTGTATTGGGGAATCAAAAGCCAATTGTTTTAAACTCAGGGACTATCAGGCGACTTTCATTTCCTGCGTTGTTGCTCGATTAAGACAAGGCACAGCTAAACCATTTTATTGTTTTTTTGGACACATTGACAGAGATTTTGTACTTCCTAATAAACGCCCCCCTCGAATAATACCCCCCTCGAATAGGCGCCCCCCAAAAAAGTGCCGAGATTAATAAACGCCCCAGAAATACGTTTAATCAAGGAAATACGGTATATTAATTCAAAGGGAAAAGAAAGATGCTCTAATTGTTGACATTGCTTGCATTGACATTGCTGTTTAAAGGAGAAGGAAACCTGTTAGCCTGTAACTTGCTGTGGCCGGGTGGGGCAAGGGGAGCCATGGCCCACCCTGTGAAAGCAAAATCGCTGGATTTTGGGGAAATTTTGGATATTTTTTTCCCCTTTACCGAATTTTTCAGCGTTTGACCCAATTCGGATATTTTTCGTGTTTGGCCCACCCTAAAGTTCAGGTCCCACGACGCCCCTGGCAATAGGCCACAGTGCAGAAATGCTTAAATGATGATAATGACGATGATTATTATTATTATTATGTTCATTATTATTATCAATTACTTATTATTAGTATCACATTATTATGTTATTTTTATGATAATGATAAAAACATAATAATAATCATCAGCATTATTAATAACATTTTTATTATATTCTGTTACGCTTTAGATGCCAAAAGGGCCAAAATAGGGACCTAAGTATCCTTAACAATTTGAAACTAAAATATCAATACAATAAAGAAGTCTTCAGTAAATTCTTGGTATCGAATGGGTATTCAAAGTGTGCAATATAAAACTGCATGTGAGAGTGGTTTATCCAAAATTTACTGCTTTATCGAAATTACCTTGCAAGACAATCGGCTTCTTCTTATGACAATAACATTGCCAATCACGAATTCCGGGGACCGTATTTCGTGAACTCAAGCAGTAAACATGGTACTCTCTTAGACAAAGACTACATGCAACTCTTTCTTCATTTGCTTTCTTTTCTAAAAATCGGCGATAGCATTGCTCTTGAAGAGCACAAAGATCTGAGTTTTGATTCAACTCGTCGTAATCAACAGGCTTGATCAAAGGAATGACATGATCAACATTGCCACCAAGTGAAGAAGGTACCCAAAGAATATCTAATTGGTCGGTCGCTTCAACCAATGATATGCTGCGAGTAAGCTCTGGATTTGAACTGAATGATCGGATGTTTAGGTTAAACGCCATTGCACACAAAACTACATGAAGAAATGCTGAAAGATCAAATGAATTTTACTTGAAATCTGAATTATACTGCAACCTACATAAATAAAGTAGACGTTAATTTTGAATGACGCAGATTTATTAACTTACATCCATATCGGTAAAGATCCAGACTGCATAGTATTTCATGTTTCACATTGTGCGCTAACTTTTCATGGTCGTCCATGTCATTTTCTGACACATTATCTGTTGTGATCATTTGAGCGAGACTGGCATTGTTATCAAAGGCTTCTGTCAGCTTTAAATCAGATAAAATTTCAATAAGAATTATGAAAAGGTAATTCTTGAAAAGGTAACAAACAATTTTCCTGGTCTCTTTAGATTTTTGTTATATCAAACTTTCACTGTAATATGGTTTTAGGTTAGACCATAAATATTGTCTCCATATACTCTCACTGAGTCTCTTTAAAATGTAACATAAACAAACGAGTTTATTCATCTTTCCGTGGATTTTCAAATTCAAAACTTATTATTTTTAGAGTCTGGTCCTTCCAGCATCGGCCCAAATTACCTGACTGTCCAGTCCACTCCTAGAATTGTAGATTTCCATAAATACACATTTCTATATCTACCTTTTGCATTACTTTATCCTCTTGGCTAACCCCATAAACAAGAGCCATCAGCTTCACAAATGCCCACTGTTTTTCATCACCAAATAAGAACAGTGCAATAGAGCGATACAAACAAGTACCATCCCCTTTCACAAAAATTGGCTCTTTCCCAATCAGCAAAATTTCGTTGGGTACTAAATGACGATACCTTACAATAAGAATAAAAGTACAATAAAGTAATGCAAATATAATGTATAAAAATATAGGTATTTATATATGTAATATGTGATGGTGGGTAAGCAAGTCAATGACAAACAGCACTGTGGGATTTGAACCCACAATCTCATTTCTAATTCTAGAAATGTGTGTTGCTGTTACACCAAGTGCTGGTAGACATTGTCACTGATAACAAACCACATCAGAACCAATTTACCACACAAAAGAAAATTGAAAACAAGCTATTAACACCAATACTTGAAGACACAGGCTAAGATAAATAAACTAAGATAACTAACAATGTTTGGAT
>RQOL01000465.1:0-114143 GCA_013076295.1 Sanderia malayensis | reverse complement strand
CCAGAGCTCCAGGGCTACTTCCCGTTCCGGCATCACCTCTCTGAATGTGATGGTGTCATTCTCTACAAGCATCGCATCCTTGTGCCTCGATCGCTCCAATCGCGTGTATTGGCCACTTTGCACTCCGCCCATCAAGTGTACTTCTATTACGGCTCGTGCTGAAGATTCTGTCTTCTGGCCTGGCATCACATCGGACATCAGCAACAGCCGCCAATCTTGCTATGATTGCAATCGGATGGCCCCATCTCAGCCGTGCAGTCCGCCATACCCAACCATACAGCCTGCTTACCCGTTTCAGTGCGTTTGTGCGGACTTCTTCACATACCGGGGCATCTCTTACCTCGTCATAGTGGATCGCTCCTCGAATTGGCCAATTATTGAGCGTGCCCACAACGGCTCTCAGGGATTGATTGACCGTCTCCGCCGGACCTTTAGCACCTACAGCATCCCTGACGAATGCGCCACTGACGGTGGCCCAGAATTCACGCGTCCAATACTCGCGAGTTTCTAAAGGCTTGGGGTGTACATCACCGCCTCTCCTCTGTTGCCTTCCCCCACTCCAACTGCCCCGCTGAGGTTGGCGTCAAGACCGTTAAACGCTTGATCTCAGGACACACTAGTCCCGCCGGCAGTCTCGACACTGACACCCTCCAGCGTGCCATCCTCCAGTATAGGAACACGCCCGATCCGAACACACACCTCTCTCCGGCTCAATGCCTCTTCGGACGTCCCATCAAGGACTTTATACCCATCATCCCTGGACGATGCCAGCCCCACCCAACGTGGAGCAACACTTTAGCTCACTGTGAGGCGGCCTTGCGTCTACGCCATCGTCGAGCGGAGGAACGCTGGTCTGAGCACACGAAACGCCTGACCCCCCTCGTTGTTGGTGATCATGTACGACTGCAGAACCAGAATGGCCCCTACCCCAACAAGTGGGACAAGACTGGCACCGTTGTTGAGGTCAAACAGTTCGACCAATACCGCATCCGCATCGCCGGATCTGGACGTCTGACCCTCCGTAACCGGAAATTTTTACGGCGTTTTGTTCCAGTACACCAACCGCCTCCCCCACGCGTCATTACTCAGGACATGGTGCCTTCTCAGATGCAACCCTGCCCATCCCAGCAGCCTTTGGCCGTGGACAGGACTCCCTTGCCACCCAACCATCAACCTACCGGACCGCCTACACCTGTGTCTACGGATGACGAGCAGCCACCCACTCCACCGAGCTCGCCCCTGCCTGGTCCACCCGCTACCGCCGCCTCGTCACCTCCCCGCCCAGCCGCATCCCCTCGGGTACCTTTGCCTTGCGCCGCTTGCAGGACTACAATAGCAAGGAACTCTTGGAATCTTAACCTTTCAGTCTTTCGCCCCTCAAGACTTAGGGGGGATAGAGCAGTTTCAAGCCTCACACTGAACCGTTGTTGTTGCTGCTATTTATGAACCGTTGTTGTTGTTTTCACATTGGACTATTTGACAATTACTTTGGACATGTTATAATATCTGTTATTCCGTTTTCATGAGTCAATCAGAGTTCATGTTCAGCTGATGTTGTTTACAGTAGATAAGTATAAACTTGATTATCATTCTTGGTGTTAATGAACACAAATCACTGAAATAGATGCAGTCTTATTTAGAAACTTTTGCAAACTCCTTTTTCATACAGAGCTTAAGGAGATGCTTAAAGAAAAATTTGCTGACTGCATTCATATGAAGATATGCTTTGAAGTGTTCAGTGTTTGGGAAATATTCAATGGAGTAACAATGTCTGCAATAAATGAAGGTATGTAAAAATGTTCATGTACATCATGTACAAATACATTTTATGCCACTTTAAACATGTGATGTTTAAATATTTGGCTGTGCTTCATAATAACACAATTTTCAAATAATTTTGATGTAATTATAAATTTTGTAACAACACTTCTCTATTACTTTTCAAATTTCACTTGTTTTATAGACTCACTTCAATTTCAATTGTTTTACAGATTCAATTGTTCAATTGTTGATTCATATTGTTCGCTCTTCTGAGCTCTGTTCCCCAAAGTTGATTGTCTTGCTGCTTTCTACATTTTCTTTAATTTTGTTTTTGTCCTTCTCCCTTTTTTCTATCCTCTCAGTTTTTGGTATTCAAAATCAAGTCATCTCTGTCATCTTTTAAACTTGCCCATGGAAAAAAGTTCTCATTTTTATATTGATATTTTCATGTGTGTTGTTTTCAAGTGTATGCACCTGGTCGGGTTTTCACATAAAATCCCTATAAAGTATAAAAATATGTTATGTGTAACAAAAACCAACGCCATTTAGGGCCAGTGTAAAAGGGCCGATTGGGTAAGAAGTTATCTCTCTTTGGCCATACTTTATTCACTGTAACCATGAACGGTTTTTTTGACAGGGTTTGTCTACATTTGTTCAGCTACCATTGTCTGGAAAGTCGATGGTCATTGTAAAGCCACCACTTGATTCATTTGGAATTGTTGGTGCTGATAGAAGGGGTTTCAGATGTTTTACTTGCACGTCTACTCGATATTCTTGCAATCATATATCTTGCGTAAAGTCGACTCTTGCAAGAAATGGAACAGACACGGATATACCTGATTGTTTGCTTGATATGGTTCAACAACATGAATATCTTCGAAATTCAGCACCAAAGATATACTCTCGCCCGGCAGTTTCAACAATGAAAATTCCATTCTCTGTTCAGCACTCTCAGAGAAGTTTGTTTACTGGGTTTTTAAATGGTATTGTTGACACTGTTGAAGATCGTTTTATAATAATAGATGACTTTGCATCATCTATGTGCAGCATTTGCAAGGCGGATTTATCGACTGAAATTCAATGGATAAATAACAGGAAGTTTTACACTCAAAAGTATATATTTGATGTTTCGGGTGAGTGTTTTTGGCCCGTCGTTTCTAAAGTAACAGAAAAAGTGAATTGACGTTGGGGGATAGGGCATTGGAACGATATATGTTATCCTTTTAATAATGTATTTTCATTTTTAGTACCGTTCAAAGTTTGCAGTAATGTAGCGTGTAGAGAAGTTGTAAAGTATGATGGGTGCAGCAAGGGAGTTTTAAACATGGGAGATTTTCTTGTTGGTCATGATGTTCTACGAAATTATATGCACAATTTCATAACTGGAAATAGGTATGTTGATTAACAATGTTAATGTTCGATTATGTACGCTTTTGAAGCTCTTGAGGCACGCATTTTGATATTGGGAAAGCTGGGCGAGTACGGGGGTCCGGGGGCGCGACTCCGGGGACTTTTTTTACGTTTTTATTGCTAAAAACGCACCAGTTATGCAATGGTTAATTGACAAACAAATGATGATTTTGATATCTATTTAAGAATATTATAAATGAGGCTTAAGAAAAAATATTTGCAAATTATTGGGGGAGCTGGTGCTTAATACTATTATAACTTTTAGCCAAAGTTTAGTCAGTTATCTTGAAGTCTGGAACAAGAATCTTATGGACTCTGGGTTCAATTGTGAGCACTTTCTTGGCTACACCCAGTGGAGAATGAGCTGGTATGCGTTCCTTGGTTTACTTGACCTAGATGTTGATACTGGTTTTTTGTGCAACAACTGCGGCCAATACCCACAACGGATCTTTTGTGATGCAACATCTTTAGGGTTTCGACGCATTTACGTCAACCAGTTAGAAGTTCAGGAACAAGCAGAAGACTCCATCACATTGCGTGGAAGATAAGTAGCATAGTATTGCATACCATATTTCCTCTAACTAGCATCCACCATCCTTAATCGCCCCCTCCAATAAGCGCCCACCTTAAAATAAAAAAGTATGAAGTAAGCGCCCCCTCTATTAACCACCCAAGGCGGTTAATAGAATTCTTACATTTTCACTGTTTGGTTCAAATAATAACGTAGAAACTCCAGGCTTGAAAGACACTTGAGCGTGAGCGTTTGGAAATGCAATGGAGTCAAAATCAGCAGTTGAAGTTGATCTTGACTGCTTGAAATTGAATAACATTTGGAACTATATAAGATTAATTCTTTTGTTTGAGGTTGTTTGATTTGAAAATTTCAGGACTGTGAAATAAGCGCCCCCTTTAATAAGCGCCCATCCAATATTTGCAAATATTTAATTAGCACCGGGGCGCTTATTATGCCCACTCAAATGCTCTTATGATTCAATTGTAAGCGTTAGGTAACGCCCCTTCTAAGTTTTTCGTTACGCGGGAATGAATTTTGAATTCTAAGCTGAAATTGTAAATAACGCACTAAAGCGTCTTAATGCAACATAGTAATTTTATTTATTATTATTTTTGCATGGGTTTAGAGATATAGAGTATTCATCTCTAATGAAGATACAAGGAGGACACTTGAAAAGTTTGTGAAGTCACGCGGTGAAACAGACCAAGTGGAACGCCACAGGCTGAATGAGAAACTTCGTGAACACAACTCAAAGCTTACTTCATGTTATCACAAAGCTGGAGCAACAATATGGTGGAATAAAGAACATTCCTGAAACTATCTGGGTTTTCTTCAAATGTTTATCGTCAAACTCGCCAGTTTGCTCTTATTTCCCTGTTTCCACAATACTCTGTGAAATATTAAATGAGTTAAATAGAGGCGTAGTTGCGAGAAGCGAGCCGAAACCACTTGATTGAAATACAGAATTGCGCTCCTATCATTTATGGAGTTTTAAAAAACTACCAACAGAGCCTTTGAGTATGAGCTGCTTAGAGCTGTTTAGAAACATGAAAGAAAAGGCAGAGGTGTGCTTTTCTGTACCTTAACACAATCTGGGACCACCATTTGAACAAGCAAATGGCATGAATATGTCATTTTTCCTGCATGGCCGGTTTTATGCGGGCGAGGAAAATATGTCAAGGACAAAAGCAAACGAAGAGGCAGAGAGAATTGCAATAAAGACTACACCAGTCATCCAAACCTATACCCCGGAATATTTACAATGTATTGCGAGCATGGTAATATTGCAATATAATTTTATTCCATGCAATATTCATAAGGTCAGGGAGTTGATAGAAAGATAACCAAAGTGTAATTTTTTCCCGTAGAGATCTGCTATGGATTCCAAATTATGGATCCCAGGAATCTGTAAATGTTCCATTTACGATTATTCGTACAAGACTTGCAATAGGTATGTACCTCACTTGATGTTTTATAATTCACAACTTAGAACTACTTCCTGAGCTTGATAATAATGGTTTGTATATTCTCTATACAGCTCCAAAGGTAATAGTCTATGATAATTGCTGCAATTTACATCAGTACTGTTTAAATCGCGATGCGTCGTATTTAAAAGAAACACGCTTTTTGGTTGATCGCTTCCATTGGAAGAACATGTTGGTAAGTATTACTGTTATTATTATAAAAAACCTGGGCATTCAAATGGCTTAAGTGCCTTTTGAGAACATTTTGCTCAAATTAAGTTGCATTCTCATTACATACATACCTCATGGAAGCGTCATATCCATTACAGAAGAGAAGTATAAATAAATTCACAAATTCTCAAAATGAAAAGTGTTTTGTAATACCTTTTAGGATGTGCACCAAGCTATGATATTTCAATGTATCACGAAAATGAAAGCTTCAATACAGAAGTGAACGAGCAGCAAAATGCAACATTCAAGGCTCTTTGCAAACAATTATCGTACATGACTCCAGTAAATTTTAAGGCACATTACATCCTGTTTATGTTGCATCGCAACAAGAAAAAGTTTTCTCGATAACATAACAATATATATTTAATTGGCGCTATGCCTGGCTGAAACATGTTGTGTTATACAAATTCTGTTAATTGCTTTCAATTCTTGTGAACAACAATATTATGGAATAAGGAACAACAAAAGACTCAGCGAACCAAGCACAATTATTTTAAACAATAATAATGACTTGCCATGATTTTTATTATACTTTATGCAAATGCAAGCGATCAATAGTTGCTGATTTGGGCTAGTGAAATTAGAAAATATTATAAAACATGTTTCCTGAACATTTGCTTCACAATGCCAAAAATTCTCGATGGTCGCACTAAAAATCATGGGTAAGTCATTTAATACTTTTTTTATCACACAATATGTGTGCGTCTCATATCAAATACAATTTACTCACAACGAAGTGAGTTTCAAAATGTCCATACAAGTATTTGTGGGAGGGCTGGAGGACTGCAAGGATACTATCTAAATATATGTTAATTAAATTTATGTTCGTTAGTTTATTTCGAATCTAAAGCTAAACATTTTCAAATAATTTTTCTCGTCAGGAATAAAGTGGGTCTTCGTTTAAGATCCTTCTCGCAAACATTAATGAGACACTATCTTCCTTATGAATGATTAATGGACTGCCATGTAAAGGTTCATCACTGCAGGGTCAGCGCTACTCTTGCAGAATTACGGTCAAGATATTGGATAACCCAAGGCAGGCATATGTCAAGCGATTGTTGACGAAGTGTTTCACTTGCAAGAAATTAGACGGAAAGCCATTCAACGACCCAGCGGTTTGCACAACTACCAGAGTTCAGGGTTAATGAAGCCCCACCATTCAACAAAGTAGGAGTGGACTTTGCAGGTCCGCTACACTGTAAAGGAGCAAGAGGAAGCAGTATAAAAACGTACTAGGGGTCATCACTCGCTTCGCTCGTTCGCCCCAGCCCGTCAAGTAAAAGAAGCTTAATCTGGTTGGCGCACTTCGTGCGCTGCATTCGCTTCGCTCATGCCTCTTTCAACCCCACGTACAATGGGTTAGCTCGCTGCGCTCGCCTATCTATCTATTATCAAGAAACATTGTCTGATAGGGCGACAACATTGTTGTTGTTAAGTTATTAACAACAACACTATGAATTTTAAAATATAACAAAGAGACGAAAAAAAACTGTAAATTTTTGCTTACCTCTGGTATCAATACACACATGTGCAATCATAACCTCTGTGTTCCAGTTACCTCTCGATATCTGCGTAGTTGTCTACTGCGCTCAACAATATATTGTTCCAGTTCTTCGTCCTGTAATAATTGCAAAATTGCGACAAAAATTCATGAGATTGCGTTTCTTCTGTGAAATTTAATCTTTTAGAAGCAATGATGTTGTCCTATATACAGAAAAAAAGGTTGTTTTCATTACATCATAGCTACACCTTCCTATTATCAGTTTGTGACCCTATTTAACATGAGCTACTTACATCAATGCCGACCCTCTGTAGAAAATTCAACTAGCTATGAAAAATCTAATTAGTAAAAGTAAGCCCTTATTAAAAACGTACCACATTAGTTGAATCTATTACCCATAGTTTTGAAAACTCTGCTAAGCGAGTAATTTGACCAGATTCAACATTGGTACTCTCGGGGAGTAAGTATGCCCATCAGCAATTTCTGAGAGGTAGTCCTGAATAAGAAAATGAAAGCAATCAAATGCTGCGCTTTCATGATTATTGAAACAATCGTTGTGCAGTGCATGATATAAAACAAATTGTTGCCATAGTGTACTGAAACTAACCATAATGGCTTTGTCATGGATTTGCAAGCATCTTCGCAACGACAATACAGATTTAAGTGAAATCAGCCTGAAAAAAATTGAATGATACTCAAACATATTTGCCTGAAGAAATATTATAGAAATAACAATATTCACCCGCTTGAGCATTCCGATAAGTGGTATCAACACACGCCAGATAGTGTTGTTGAGAATGGAGTGTTGAAAATTATGTGGATATCAATGTACAGTGTCATAATGTCATCCAGGCAAGAAGATCAGAGGTTGCCGTATTTCCTCTATTAAACACCCCCCTCAATTAAAAGCCCTCCTCGAATAAACGCCCTCTCATGGTGCTAACTTTTGAAATAAACGCCCCCTCGAATAAACGCCCCCACACAACAATTTTTTTAAGTTGGTGTTGTGTATTGGGGAATCAAAAGCCAATTGTTTTAAACTCAGGGACTATCAGGCGACTTTCATTTCCTGCGTTGTTGCTCGATTAAGACAAGGCACAGCTAAACCATTTTATTGTTTTTTTGGACACATTGACAGAGATTTTGTACTTCCTAATAAACGCCCCCTCGAATAATACCCCCTCGAATAGGCGCCCCCCAAAAAAGTGCCGAGATTAATAAACGCCCCAGAAATACGTTTAATCAAGGAAATACGGTATATTAATTCAAAGGGAAAAGAAAGATGCTCTAATTGTTGACATTGCTGCATTGACATTGCTGTTTAAAGGAGAAGGAAACCTGTTAGCCTGTAACTTGCTGTGGCCGGGTGGGGCAAGGGGAGCCATGGCCCACCCTGTGAAAGCAAAATCGCTGGATTTTGGGGAAATTTTGGATATTTTTTCCCCTTTACCGAAATTTTTCAGCGTTTGACCCAATTTCGGATATTTTTCGTGTTTGGCCCACCCTAAAGTTCAGGTCCCACGACGCCCCTGGCAATAGGCCACAGTGCAGAAATGCTTAAATGATGATAATGACGATGATTATTATTATTATTATGTTATTATTATTATCAATTACTTATTATTAGTATCACATTATTATGTTATTTTTATGATAATGATAAAAACATAATAATAATCATCAGCATTATTAATAACATTTTTATTATATTCTGTTACGCTTTAGATGCCAAAGGGCCAAAATTAGGGACCTAAGTATCCTTAACAATTTGAAACTAAAATATCCAATACAATAAAGAAGTCTTCAGTAAATTCTTGGTATCGAATGGGTATTCAAAGTGTGCAATATAAACTGCATGTGAGAGTGCTTTATCCAAAATTTACTGCTTTATCAAAATTACCTTGCAAGACAATTGGCTTTCTTATGACAATAACATTGCCAATCATGAATTCCGGGGATCGTATTTCATGAACTCAAGAAGTAAACATGGTACTCTCTTAGACAAAGACTACATGCAACTCTTTCTTCATTTGCTTTCTTTTCTAAAAATTGGGATAGCATTGCTCTTGAAGAGCACAAAGATCTGAGTTTTGATTCAACTCATCGTAATCAACAGGCTTGATCAAGGGAATGCCATGGTCAACATTGCCGCCAAGTGAAGAAGGTACCCAAAGAATATCTAATTGGTCGGTCGCTTCAACCAATGATATGCTGCGAGTGAGCTCTGTATTTGAACTGAATGATCGGATGTTTAGGTTAAACGCCATTGCACATAAAACTACATGAAGAAATGCTGAAAGATCAAATGAATTTTACTTGAAATCTGAATAATACTGCAACCTACATAAATAAAGTAGATGTTCAATTTTGAATGACGCAGATTTATTAACTTACATCCATATCGGTAAAGATCCAGACTGCATAGTATTTCATGTTTCACATTGTGCGCTAACTTTTCATGGTCGTCCATGTCATTTTCTGACACATTATCTGTTGTGATCATTTGAGCGAGACTGGCATTGTTATCAAAGGCTTCTGTCAGCTTTAAATCAGATAAAATTTCAATAAGAATTATGAAAAGGTAATTCTTGAAAAGGTAACAAACAATTTTCCTGGTCTCTTTAGATTTTGTTATATCAAACTTTCACTGTAATATGGTTTTAGGTTAGACCATAAATATTGTCTCCATACTCTCACTGAGTCTCTTTAAAATGTAACATAAACAAACGAGTTTATTCATCTTTCCGTGGATTTTCAAATTCAAAACTTATTATTTTTAGAGTCTGGTCCTTCCAGCATCGGCCCAAATTACCTGACTGTCCAGTCCACTCCTAGAATTGTAGATTTCCATAAATATACATTTCTATATCTACTTTTTGCATTACTTTATCCTCTTGGCTAACCACATAAACAAGAACTATCAGCTTCACGAATGCCCACTGTTTTTCATCGCCAAATAAGAACAGTGCAATAGAGCGATACAGACAAGTACCATCCCCTTTCACAAAAATTGGCTCTTTCCCAATCAGCAAAATTTGTTTGGGTACTAAATGACGATACCTGACAATAAGAATAAAAGTAAAATGAATTAATGCAAATATAATGTATAAAAATATAGGTATTTATATATGTAATATGTAATGGTGGGTAAGCAAGTCAATGACAAAGAGCACTGTGGGATTTGAACCCACAATCTCATTTCTAATTCTAGAAATGTGTGTTGCTGTTACACCAAATGCTGGTAGACATTGTCACTGATAACAAGCCACATCAGAACCAATTTATCACACGAAAGAAAATTGAAAACAAGCTATTAACACCAATACTTGAAGACACAGGCATTATAAATAAACTAAGATAACTAACCAATGTTGGATTTGTTTGCTTCTGATGTTGTTATCTCTGGGAGGCACTTGTGAAGAAGGTAAACTAGCCAGCAAATTCTTCAGCTCAGAAAATGTAGGGCAGCCAGCTAATTGAAGCATAAGCGACTTACAATCAGCAGGATTCCATGTAAAATTCTGTAATAAAAAATAATTAGACCTCATGCTATAAGAAATTGAATATTTGGTTTGATTAACTGAAAAAATGTATTTATGAACTTGCAAATAATCAAGCAAGCCAACCTGAAAACAGGGCATATCAGTCAGCAATACAGGTTGTCTTGAAACAAAACCTTGCTGGCTATTACTTTGTTCACTATCTTGTACTGAGTCAACAGTTGTGTGGACTTCTGCACCCCTTACTTCTTCAACTTCTCCAACAACAACATCTTCAGCGAGTCCTTGCTCCTCTACTTCTGATTCTTGAGTGTGTTCTCGTATCTCGTATTCCAACACACTTTGGTGGCCAGCAAAATACTCCTGCGCACTCTAGAATTTTGTCTAATGTTTCAACACAAAAGCGTGGACAACTATTTGGGGAGGGAAAATGTATATCTGCTGGCCACCAAACTGGTCTATGATCACTCTGCCATTTATTGTGTTTCATGATATCTTAAAAACAAATGCATAGGTTAAACCATCTATAAACATTAATTAGAAAATTCCATATGCTACAAAAAAGTTAGCATGCTACAAAAACAAATGTTATACCATTGCCCAATACAAGCTTGCAAATCAATGATCTTTTATCATCAATATGAAAGCTCTGAGCATCCTCTATTAATGATTTTATAACAATTTGATCAACTCCTAAAAACACACACATAAATATATCAGCCATAAATACATTATGCTGGGAACATATACATCTAAACTTTAAATTCCTATACACACTTGTTATTGATGGTACTGCATCATCTGACGATATTTGAGTTGGCATATTCATGCACTTTAGTGCCACTTGCTTAAACTGTTGCATCACTAGAGGATGCTCAGCAAATTCAGCAAAGCAAGGATCACCTAGATGCACATTTGAATTGTAAAGTTAAAGATGTAAAGATTATGTTATTCAGTTTGCTATTTAGCATTAATAAGAAATCAGCTACAAAACTGCCAGAAAACTTTGTCCTGAGTTTGGTCAAACTATACAAGTGATTGCTTTGCCTCAAAAAAAATTCAAAACAAATAGTGAAATTACCCATGTATTTAATCTGCAGATTGCCACTCTTGTCTTTGCATAATGCCAAAGCAACTGCTGGCATTTCTGTTTTTATCTTCCATTCTTTCATCTGCAATATAACAACAAAAATAAAAATAAAATAAAAATAGTTAGCATTCTCCCGATATTACAGCAAATCAACAAACGGTTGTAAATTTATGACCATTTTATTGAGGCGTGAAATCATCCGAGCATCAGTGCTTGTTTGTTCTCTTTTTTCTTTTAAATAACTCTTTTTAGCAGAACCGCGAAACTTCTATAAAAAAAAAGAAAACTGAAAACCGTGATTTAAAAAGCGTAATTCTCATTCGTTATTTTATTTATATTAACATACACGTTTTTTTTTAAGAAACGGGTTTATAAGAAACCTAGATCTTGACACCCTAAAATTTAAGAAACTTTTAGAACTACAAGGAAATATTTAAGAAACATTAGAAATTTCGTAAACACGTTTTTCCCTCACGGATTTAACAAGTGTCAACTACAGTAAGTATGTTTTATGTGCTAAGCATAACATTGTCGGCTCCACATGACGATTTTTCTTTGTTATAATACTAATATTTTGCCACATCCACGTTTTTTTCTTCGATTTCAATTTCACTGCAACTTTTTTCATTAAATTAAGAAAATTTTAAGAAACTTTTACCCTCAGTGAGCAAAAGTATTGCACAGTGTGATGAAAAATGGCGTCTAGAGAAGTGGCCCAAGGCCTGAGCAAGAAAATTTACATAACAATTCAAAAATACCAAACGGGTTTCAATAGCAAATTTCTTTAGCAGAAATATACTCAAAATTTCATAAACTTTCAAATGAAAACATAATTTAAACTATATCATATTGTTTGACAATAATATTAAAAGAAAACTGCGAAGAGGTCCCATGAAAGTTTTTCACCAAAATTTATCGAAGTGGAGTGATTATAACGCCAATAATTATAATTTTTTTCACTGAAAACAACGCGAATTCTCTCTTACTTAAAAGAAAATGTTTTAAAATTTTGAAAAATATAAAATTTTTTTATGTGACCGTCATGACCCTTTACAATTCACGGTTTAAGTCCTTGTTAATCATTTCAGGAATTCGATTTGACAAAACATATTTTTCCGTAATTTTTTTTCCACAGTGAAAAAAGACGGTTAAGCGCCATAACAAAAAATTCGACATGGATATTCCTATAATTTGTTTCAAATACTAGAACTTGATATAATTTTTAAGGGCTTAATACTTTCTGAAGTGAGCAAAAATTTTATTTCTCTAAGCCCACTCTGAAATTTGAAAAACAAAACATGTGCTTCTCAAGTTGTAAACAAAGACTTTAACCGTGAATTGTAAAAGGTCAAGGCAGTTACATGACAAATTTTTATATTTTCCAAAATTTTAAAACATTCTCTTTTAAATGAAAGAGAGTTTGCGTTGTTTTCAGTAATAAAATTTATGATTATTGGCGCTTTAATTACTCCACTTCAATAAAGTTTGGTGAAAAATTTTCATGGCACCTCTTCGCCGATTTCTTTTAATATTATTGTCAAACAATATGATATAGTTTAAATTATGTTTCCGTTTGAAAATTTTTGAAATTTTGAGTATATTTCTGCTGAAGAAATTTGCTATTGAAACCCGTTTGGTATAATTATATTGTCATGTAACTTTACTTGCTCAGGCCTTGGGCCACTTCTGGACGCCATTTTTCATCAGGTTGTGCAATACTTTTGCTCACTAAGTGTAGAACTAAAATGTGGCTAAAAATTAAGAAACTTTTACTACTAGGCCTTGAGCCAGGTTTCTTTAAAAACAAAACGTGTAACTCTTTTTGTTGGGAAAATAGAAAGACATAATATATACCTGTCGTTGTTGCTGATTGTCCTAACTGTTGCTCTCCTCCGGTTGCTTCACTCGATGCTAGAGGCTGAAAATTGCTTTGGGATTCCATTACATAAAATACAAACGTATGTATGAAATGTATAAAAACCCAAACGTAACAGAATATTCCAGATTGAAAGCTGAAATTGAAACTGTAAATACAGAACGGATGAATTGTTTTGCAGTGCAGAGTGGTGGCCTAGCCTAAGAACGGTAACCCTTCACACACAAAGGTTTTGTATTGGTATTGTTCTCTTGGTTGAAGAAGTACCAAATTCAGGAACATTTCATTCCTGAGAAAATCTACATAACAATATAAAAATATCAAACGGCTTTCAAAAGCAAATTTCTTTAGCAGAAATTTACTCAAAATTTCATAAATATTCAAATGAAAACATAATTTAAACTATATCATATTGTTTTACAATAATATTAAAAGAAAACTGTGAAGAGGTCCCATGAAAATTTTTCACCAAAATTTATCGAAGTGGAGTAATTAAAATGCCAATAATTATATTTTTTCACTGAAAACCACACAAATTCTCTCTCATTTAAAAGTCAATGTTTTAAAATTTGGAAAAACATAAGCATTTTTCATGTAACTGTCTTGACCTTTTACAATTGAAGGTTTAAATCTTTGTTTACAACTTGAGAAGCACATGTTTTATTTTTAAATTTCAGAGTGGGTTTTAAAAAATAAAATTTTTGCTCACTTCAGAAAGTATTAAGCCCTTGAAAATTATATCAAATTATAGTATTTGAAACAAATTATAGGAATATCCATGTCGGATTTTTTGTTATGCCGTTTAACCTCCTTTTTTTACTCTGGGAAAAAATTACGGAAAAATAGGTTTCGCCAAATCGAATTCCTAAAATGATAAACAAAGACTTAAACCTTGAATTCTAAAAGGTCAAAACAGTCACATAAATAATTCTTATATTTTTCAAGGTTTTAAAACATTCTCTTTTGAATGAGAGAGAATTTGCGTGGCTTTGAGTGTAAGAAATTATAATTATTGCCGTTTTAATTATTCCACTTCGATAAATTTTCGTAAACATTTTTAAGGGACCTCTTCGCAGTTTTCTTTTAATATTATTGCAAAGCAATATGATATAGTTTAAATTATGTTTTCATTTGAAAATGTATGAAATTTTGAGTATATTTATGCTAAATATATTCGCTATTGACAGCCGTTTGGTAATTTTTTATTGTTATGTAAATTTTCTTGCTGAGGCCTTGGACCACTTCTAGACGCCATTTTTCATCAGGTTGTGCAATACTTTTGCTCACTAAGTGTACTATAAAGATTAACTACACATTCCATCAACATGTACAAGGCTGGTTAGAACCAAATTCTGTGACCTTCTATACATATCTTCTTCCATATTCCTTTATAAGAATAATATTTCAGTGTCAACCACTTTGGAAATCCATTTCCGTTACATCATCGCATTTTGTTGTCTATTTTTTCTTTCTAATTGCCACATTTGTAACAAAAGACCATCGTCCACTGTCTATCATGCTAAACATATTAAATTGCTTTCTCTTGATTACATATATATTTATATACTCCCTACTTTAACTACAAACAATCCCTTTACAAATTTTCACTTCACAAAATACATCAAATTCAACCTTCATAGACATAGCTCACTGTTAGTAATTTAAAAAATACCTCCAAGAAACCACTTTTGCACATCATCTCAAAACAGTGGAATACAACAGATGCAACATCTTTTTGGAAATCTTGTCATGCCATATATTTACAACCTTCTGACAGATTATTGAAAAGATTCGAAACTTCAGGCTCCATTGTTGCTGAAGAGAGTACCTTTGATAATAAAGCTATTAACAATCTTACTTTTTGGATCAAATACTTATCATGGAAAAAGTGTGAGCAATGTTATTCCATATCAGCACAGAGACTTTTGCCAAACTATAGCCGCCTCTTCAAGACAACCAAGAAGTTTCCTTGCCCATATGAACCTGACAGATATGAAGTTCCAAAGCCCCAAAATTTTCGACAGGAGTTATCATTGTATCACAATGACATTGAAACTCTCCGTCCCTTCCAAATTCATCTCAAACCGAAGGAGCAAAAAAGATTTGGCTGCCGTATTTGCAATTGTTTATTTGCCATTAAAATATCCCCCTTATCAGTAAAAAATAAAATGGATTCTCTAACTGATTCAAATTGCAAAAAGTGTTGTCTAACAGCGTACAACTATTTAATTGCATCCCATGAGTCTTCTTACCAGGAATATGTTGTTAAACGAGATTCAATGATTTCTGAACAGATACCTATGAAATGCATGGAAATTTTTCAATGGATTGGGGTGGAATGTGCATTGTGGCCCAATCTGTATCCATTCACCACAATGTGTGAATCATGGTATGATGGCAAGCAAGACAGATTCAGTAGGAAATATTCTTTCACAAATAAATGCTTAAGCTCTATTGTAGACTACAGCTTGAATTATCAGTTACTAAAATTTGTTTTCGACCGATGGTTTTTTAAACAATAACTGGTGACATCAATCAGGCAAAATTCTTTCATTGCACAGCCTACTATGCCTTAAGCACGAAAAGCTTCTCACCAGGTTTTTGGCAACGTGAACATATATACCTGATTGATATTGTATGACAAAAGGGCTACCCACCTTTTTTTATCACCTGTTCCCCATCTGAATGGACGTTTACTTCACCTTACTGGCGTGATGATCAATGCTCAGAATACAAGTTTCGTCCAACAGAAACTGCCTTCTTTGAAACATTGCACTTTATCCTCATCCTGGAACAAATTATTTGTGGATACCTCTGCAGAACAACAGATCAAAATTGGAACACACATTTCTTTAACTTTAACAAAATGAGAGGTGCAACAAGCGTTGAAACTTTCTTCTATCGCTTTGAGCTTCAGGACAGGGGAACAGTTCATGTACATATGCTAGTTGGGTTGACCAACTTTAAAGCCATTAATTTCAAATCCATACGCGCAGATATGGTGCCTGCTTCTGACCCCGTGTATAGATACATTATTAAACATCAAAAACTTAACAAATCTTCCAAATCCTTACTATTCGAAGAGAAAGAAACTTATGTCAAAGATGATTATTCATCTCAAATTCTCCACATTGTACATCCTCCAGATGCATTTGCAATGAATCTGAGAGCCTATATCGACACACTCTTGCCACCTATACGTTGCTCTATGGATGTCGAGACCAGTGATGGTAGGGGAATGTTGCTGAAGTATGTCAGTTCCTACGTTTCAAAATGGAATGAGACATTCCATACCAACAGCCTATTTGCCACTGACGTCAATGCCTGTCACGCTGCATTTCGATATCTTATTGATTTAAACTTATGCGAGGCAGAAATGTGGGCCCTCCTTTCAAGCAGCAACATAGTTTTTTGTTTTGGAGTCACTGCAGACTTCTTGCCTCCGAAACCTGATGAAACCTCAAATTCCCAAATGCTCCCACTGTACTAAAGTAGACCTCGCAACCAAACAACATTACCTTCATTAATTGGCTAAGGAAACACAATGTCTCAAGTAAAAAACGTTGTGGCCAAGAACGGCCAGTACTTCTTTCCATTGGATACTGTTCGATATTCAACCCTCTATACTTCTTTCAAATAACCCTCGTGAACTATGACTACAACAATATCAATGAGATTCTGCCAAAAAAAGAACATGAAAAAACCCTGTCACAGATCCTTTTTTTTCGAACAGCACAGCAATTGATGCCCAATTCTTTCACCCCAACAAGTTTCAGTTGATGTTAGAAGCAAAAGGGCACAAACAGTGTCACATAAAAAATGCCCTTTCCTACTTGCAAAGCCTAAAGGATATTCTAACACCTCATTCCCTACACGTTCTACCATCAAATCTATCCTGAACTCAAAATATTAATCCCTCTAACCGAGCTTCACAATTACAAGGGAAGCAGCTCCTCATTTATAACCAATTTATAGCTTCTGATGCTTGATCCAATGAGTACAAACTTAGCATGACATGAGACTGTGACTGGCGCAAATACCTGTTAATTACACGACAACCAGGAACTCGAAAAAGCTTTCTCTTTCTCTCCTCCACTGATTATCGTATTGAAAACAACTTTTCAGTTATGGTCGTTACACCCACTGGATGTCTATCTTGCATCTATAAAGGCATATATGGTGATCAAATTACTGCAAACACAATACATGCTGCTTTTCAATACCCAGTTAATACAAATGACAAACAGTCAATAAACAACTGGCAGTTGGACAATGTTGATTTCATGTTTCTGGATGAGATTTCCCAGGTTTCACAACCAATCTTTCATCATATCGCACATATTCTTTCTACTCTTCCTCTTCGCCCAGTTCTCTTCATTTGTGGTGACTTTCGACAACAGTATCCAATCGCTACTGTTGAAGGCAAAATTCCACAAGTTGTTTCTATTAAAAACGACCCCCTTCTCTCTAAATTATCTTCCCTCCACAACCTTCCATGCCAGTCCCGAATCACCGATAATTTCCTGCTGCATTTTTTAAACAACATTCGCTATCACAAGCCCAAGATTGATTTATTTGACAGGTTTCAGTATGGTCTAGTGCTGTGTGAAATGAAGTTACTGAACATGTTATAATTTCAACATAAATTTCAACATCTCAACGTAATCATTCACTTCAACGTAAAATAACGCAATTTTTTTTTTTTAAATATCCAATAAAGCATCAAACTTCATTAATGACAGAGTCATTAGCAACAATACTTCCCATCCCGTTCTCACACTCTTCCATGTACGACAGACAGGGGACCAACAACGGGCTGCATTCCCAAGCAACCCGACTCATGGATAGCGTATCGTTTGGCAGCCTGTCCCACGGAAACGGGATTGTCACTCTCTCTATTGTGCCCTTTCAAGCAACTTGGACAGGACAGGTCCAACGGGAAAACGCTTCTCGAGACTACAATTTGCCATTGCAAACAACAGAGATTTCAAGCTGGAACTATTCCCACTTCATTCACCGTTACTGAAGGAATTCTTCTTAGTTTTTTTTTCCTGCGTTTATTAATATGCTTAAATTCAGCAGGTAGTCTTGCCTGATCTGAGGTCAAAGTGTAAAAATGTGGCTAATGTGTTGCTTTGAGTGGGAGGCAGTTCAAAGACTTTTTTGCTGCACTGCTGCTGTTTGGAGAGACGACCAGCCGAGTCACAAGCACTGAACTTCAAGACACGCAGAACTAGGCTGCAACGTCTGAACACCCCACCACCTCCCACGAGGCTGGATTTTTGTCAGGAGGCTCAGACAGACATGCTCCTTGGGAGACCAAGGAGCGCCATTTGCGTTCAATGATTCGAGGATTCGCTGAGTTCTGCAATTCACTTTACTTATTGCAGCTGGCTGCGTTCTTCATTGATGCAAGACCCAAGAGACCCACCATTACAAGTTGTCTCATATATTTCCAACTATGCAGTGTCTCTGTAAACAGAAAGCACTCCAACTCTCATGAAATTTTTCAAAAATGTTTTTAAAAATACCAAAAAAGTCTCAGTGTGAGGCCGACAGGGCTGCTGCCTGTCATCCGGTTTCGGGCCAGAACGTTCTTTGCAGACCTGCTGGCCCAGGTCCATAGTGTCCAACAACTCATTGAGAACTGGTTTGAGTGTCTGATCATGCCTCAGCTTGTAAGCGCCATGGTGATGCCTATTGCAGGAAGAGATTATGTGAGATATGGTCTCAGGTGCCTGACCGCACAATCGGCACTGTGGTGTGCAGGTCCAAGTCACCTTTGCAGAGTGAGCTTTGATTAGGAGTATGTCATTATGTATTGCGGCAATAAGCCCCTCTGTTGGGGTCGGAGGAGTCCATCTATGAGCCAGGTATGGGCAACGCGTTTTCTATTAGCTCGTGCTGGAGGAGTTGGTGGTACCGTCTGTGGACCATATAGCTAGATAGGGTCTTCTCCGCTCTTGTCTAGAAGTAGTTCCGGATGTGGCTTTTGTACTCTGACGCCTGCTCATCAAAGTTATCCCCTCGGAGATGGAGGCCTTGGTCATCAACTAGGAATTGGGTAGTGAGGTCTCGTTGAGCGAGGACCTGTCTGGCCTGCCCTATCTCGGTGTGGCGTCTCCTTCCTGGCCTATTGGTCTCCAAAGCAAACAGACATTGCCACAGCATCCTACCAAAGTTGTCAACAGGCTGTCCTAGGTAGGACACTAGGCCCCGCACTGTACCGCAGTATACCTCTTCGAGCAGGGGTATCCCTTTACCTCCCAGCTTCCTGGGTAGATAGAGTCTCGCTGTAGCTGAGGCTCCATCATGATAACCCGCCTTCCTTAGCTGGCCACGGATTTGATGGTCCAGGGTGTACATGTCCCCTTTTGTCCATACCTGAGCTGCGATATAGTATCACATGGTGTCTGTGATTTTAGTAGCCAGGGCAGTCGTTAAGTTAAGTCTGTTCAGGTCGGTGTTAAGCAGGGCTTTTTCTGTGGCATTGACCATGGTCAGCACACGGTGTCCTGTTTCACTCTGGTTGACTTGAAACAGCTGCTGCAAGCCGAGGTATTTGTAGCTATCCTTCTCCTGAAGTAACGGAAAGTTGTGATATGTATTGCCTTCTCCCTTTTCCAGCTGGGTTTGTCCCTTGCCATTGCGGTGTGCGAGGGCACACTTTCTCAAATCCAGTTCCATGCCTAGAGCACTAGATGCTCTCTCAACAGCTCTGACTGCTTTCTCCAGCTTGGGCTGGCTTGGTGAGTAGACCTTCAGGTCATCCATATATAGCAGATGACAAATGGTGATGTTATCCCTGATCATGTATGGCGTGCTTCTTCGATCGAGGGCAGTTGATAGCGGGGCTATAGCCAGGCAAAAAAAGCAGCGGGACAGTGAATGCCCTTGAAACAGGCCCCTCACTGTTGGCAGCCCTTTCGTGAGGCGAGGCTTGCCATTCGTCACAATCTTAAAGGCTGTCTGCCAGTGAGGCATCACACGCCTGAGTGTGGCAGTTATTTGGGGAGGTACTTGCAATGTTTCCAACATGTGTACGATATGTGCATCGGGTACCAAATCAAATGCCTTCCTGAAGTCAATCCAGGCAACTGAGAGAGGTCTTTTGTAGCTCCTGGCATTGGCATCTATAGTTTGATCCAGGAGTAGACATTCAGTAGCCACGCTGTTCAAACGGGAGGACATCGTAGGTGCAGACATGGTGCACCAGAAGCTAGGACAGCTGTCCTAATTTTGTACGTGGTGTTAAGGCAGGCGATTGGTTGATAGTTGGTAGGGTGCTGATTGTCCTCTCCTTTATGGATGAGGGATGTGCGACCTTCCATTAACCAGCCCGGGATTTCTGCTTCCCCATGGATTCCCTGGCACTGCCTTCATGCACACACATGGCGACCTTTGGTGCTACTAGCCTCGGCCAGTGCCACATGGTCTTCTAACGCGGGTTGCAGGGAGCACGCATGCCCACAATAATGCTCCAGGACTTTAGTACAGCTGGTTTGCTTGGTCCCTTTGTTCTGACTCTATTCCCTGCTTTTTCCCTTTCAGGGTTACGGTTCACAGTGCCTTTGATAGCTTGTGGATTCCGCTCATGGAATTTGATTTTCTTAAGCTGCTGCTGTGCGTTCCCTTCTAAAGCACTTAACTTTGTCTTGCAGGTCTATTTGTATTCAATTCAGCAAATTAAGTCTCAAGGTCCTAAAGTTTGCTTTAAGCTGTGAGCATACTTTTCTCTGGGAGTTGGGGCCGCACTGCCGACCTTTATGCTTTGTATTTCTAAAGTTAGCCAGTTAAGCTGCATCCTGAGCTCTGCACTCTTAGTACGGTAGGTGGCCTCCAAAATTTTTCACCTGTCACAGGTTCTGGCCGGTGTATTAGGTTTAGGCGGCCCTTCCACCACGTTGGGTTCGGTTTAGTTGTCCTCAGGCCTCCCTACATCAGGAAAAGTGCTAGAGAAAGGTACTCAATCAAGAACACGAGGCAACTAAAGTGCCATAGACTCGTCACAAAATAGGTCCCAACCCCACACAAGTAACTGCTGTCCTACTTGCAACTGCTTTTCAGTGAGTCTTTTCTTTGGAGCCACCTTTCTTTTTGCCACCGATTGGCCCAACTCGCACAAGGCTATGAATCGCCCATGGACATGTTTGCCTACTACATTCAGAGGGACTTCCTGAAGCCCATAGTCAACAAGCTCCGCTGTTTCGGAATAACCCTCTACAGCAGTTTCGGACATTGGATTTGGTCTTGGCCTGCTGGGCGACATCTCCTTTTCTGTCCTCTTGACAATTTGGGCTGCCGTATCATTGTCATAGGACAACTGTCTTTGGGTGCACCGGACCCAGTCAGCAGGTGAGAGGCCCTGTTGGATCTTACTTACTGTGCACGGATTGCCACTTTTGTCCAACTGCTTTGAGCAAATTTTAACTGATAAGCCTCACAGAGTTTCTGAAGGTATAATCAACCATTCTCCGGGTCCGCCTGGCTTGGCTTGTCTTTCAGGAAAGAGACGTCCTCGTCTGTCCACACCCTCCTCATTCTGCTCTGGCTCTCATGCCACCTCCCTGTGTTCTCCCTCCTGGTGATCGGACTTTTCAGACTGTTCGTACTGGCGACAACAATGGGGTCACAAGTGGCCGATGGTTGGCAGAGCTCGTCAGCCCCACTGGGGTGTTACCATCATGATGCCAAGGCCGTTGTGATGTTGGCTCCCCAGCTCCAGGTACAACAAGAGCCTCCACAGACACATCACTGCAGGAGCCTCCAAGAGATCCGGTAGGCTAGGTCCCAAGGTCGGATCCACTGCAAACATACTCGACTCACATGGTCGGATCCACTGCAAACATACTCGACAAACGTTCTCACATGTTTCTAAACTGATTGCTTAGAAACATGTACCAAGCTGTTATGATTTGCCCAATGGTTGATGGAGTGCATCAGGCAATAGCGGTAAGCGCCTCAGAAGTTTATAGATCAGTGGAATCAGAAAAGAGCGGTGATGTTAGTGGGGCAAAGGCAATAGAATTGGCGATAAAAATCCGAGGTGAAGTGAAAAAATCATACCCAGTTACCGAGGACAGTGTAATCAATGGATCATCGATGGCGACAGTATGTGATGGAGCTTATGTCACTGCTACCGAATTTTAAAAAACACTAAAAGAATCAAGAAAATTGCGACTTGACGTTCTTTTCAGTGTTGTGGGATCCACCACATTACATTGATTTGGCATTTAGCGATGTTTTTGATGGGAAGCGTGGGGAGTCAAATCGTTTTGTTGGTGACTTGATCAAGCGTTCAAATGTTGTACACAGATTTTTTCAGCGAGGAAAAATGTTAAAACATGCTTTGGTTATGAAGGAAACTCAGGATGACCTTGTTATAAAGTTGACTAGCAGGGCTTGTGCAACTCGATTCAGCACATCTCAACATGTGGAATTTCGAAAGTTAATTGACAGTTTCCCCCCCCCCCCTCTTCATCCAAACGTTCAGGGAGTTCCAATTCTCAGAAGCTAAATAGTACCAAATTGCTGGCAACAATTTTTTGTTAGATATTTGTGGTGTTTGTGACATATTATGTCCTTTGATGAAGATGTTTGTGGCGCTACAAGGCCTCAGTGTTCCGTGCTGGAAGGTGGTGACTTGGTGGCCTGGTTTGCTGGCTCATATAAAAAAGATGGAGTCAGAATTGTCTTTGAATTCTCCAACATATCGTTTTCCACTATTGGCAAAACATTTTGAAGCGGTTTTTGCTGGAACTCTTAAAGGTACCGTGTGATTAAAAAAATATACTCTTGTTTAACTGCATCTAGCATTATGATGGAAGGAAATAATATTACGTAAGAACATTTTTGGACCATCAGTTTTAAAATATCCTGAACACAACTGGGTATACTTGCTGCACCATACTTGCTGCAAAAACTCAGAGCCCGTTTAGTTTGCTAGCCACACTTTAAATTGGGCTTTTTTGCTTTAGTTTTGGAGAATTTCTTTACTCCTTTGTGACAAAAGAGGACTTATAACAAATGACAAATGTTAATTATTCTTCAAGGTATTAAGTTAGTGCAAGGATGGAAGATAACATCAGCAGAGAATGTGTATGACGATGAAGGAAACCTGTCCATTCTTGACCACTGGGAATGCCGGGAGAAGCAGGACGTCAAACATGATCTGCAAATATTTATCAGAGACATAATTGCATCTTTTGAAAGCAGGATTGCTGATAATTCAAAAAAAATGTTGCATGTCTTAGCATCCTTGGATCTGGATACAATATTTGGTTTTCTTTGTGGCAAGCGGCTGAAGAATGGAAAGATCAAGCTTTTTCTTGGTGAAGCTGAATTGCAGCGATATGGAAAAGATGATTTTGACAAGTTCTTTGCGTATGTGTGTTCATCAGACCACATCAAAAAGTTTTGCTTCAAAGAGGATGAAAGAGAAATACAAGAGGACGAGACAGGCAACACAGAAAGTGATATTCTATTCCATCCAGAATTTGCAACTAACCACTTCCATAGGATAAACAGGCTTTGAAAAGGTTTCTTTGGCATAGAAACTGTGCAACAAAATGATTCGCATTGCCAGAAACTACAACTGGAAATTTAGTGAAGTTGGAGTTGAGCCAATATTCGGAAAAGAAGCCATATTGCTTGGGAAATGTGTATGCACCTACATTCAGCACAAATGAAACCCCGATTTATGCTGAACTCAATGAGGTAGCGGTCTACCAAAGCATATATCAAAATAAAGAACTGTTTATGGCCATAGGCATTGAAGGTTGTGTGGCAATTGCTATTGCTTTAGCACAAGGTGGTACTGAAGCTATTGTCGAGTCATTCTACAGTGTGATGAAATCACAGCAGTTTTGTGGTGGACAATCAAATGAAACACTTGCACTGAGGTATTGATCTCATTTGTTGTTGTCTTTTTTTTTCTTTTTATATTTGTTTTTTTATATGTGTTTATCTCTTATATTTGTTTTTAGAACAAAGCTTGATTGGTGCCTTCCACCAGTAATTCAGAGTGTGCGAGCCGTTGACAGGATTGAAAAAGTATATATTGGCAGTGACAAAGAGGCATCAATTCCGAAACATATCCTTTCAATATTAGGCGACAGAGCCAAGTATGCTGGTGATGGGAGTGTCTTAAAAAGATTACAAGAAACAAAAAGTGTTGGCTTGCCATTCCGTTTGTGAACGAAGAACTAGAAGAAAGAAGTTTGAAAATTGGAAGGCGGGACTTAAACTTACTGTATAATTTTATTATGATTTAATTGTTACTAGGTTATATAACAGTAGGTACATAATGATATGATAGTGTTTAATGTTTTTGGTATTTTGTTTCTTTGTTAGATTCAAAGCATTTTTAAGCATCTCATGAGCGTGGCACAAAAATTTATTTTTAAAGGGTATTGGCGCAAAAATTTTTGACCTGGAGAGTTGGTGCAAATCTTCGGCGCACGAAAAACGAACTTTCCACTTAGGATGGTGAGGCCATGCTGAAATGTAACGGTGTTAACAAATATATTCAATTATAAGGCCCTATGAAAGTAACATGACATTTCAAATATCTAAGTAGTAACTTCCATTCTACTTGCATGGCAGCATTCTACTTAGTTCATCCTTTCAGTTTTACATGACAATCATGTCATCCCAAGAATAATAACTCCTAAAGTTCATAAAACATACAGATAATAAACACAATAACTTTCAAACATTTCTTACGTTACAGTTCTTTGAAAAATATATTTTCAGTAAATAATTAATGATTGTAAAATTTCACTTGAAATGCTGACAAGTGATTTTGTCATTTTGATACTTTCTGCTATGATACAACCTAACAAGCCAAATATCACAATATTCACAATATCCTTACCAACATTTCCATCAGAAAAATCTCTTTTATGCACCAAATCTCATGTATCTGATTTATTATTCACACATTCCTTTTAAACCAAAAAACAAGCACGAGAATATACCGTATTTACTCGATTAAACGCCCCCTCGAATAAACGCCGCATTAGGCTAATATTTTTGGAAATAAACACGCCCCTTCGATTAAACGCACCCCACACAACAAAAGATTGTGTAGTGTATTGTTGCTAGATAAAAGCAAGACACAACTAGACCTTTTTCTCTTTTTCTGGACCAAATGAGAGAGGTTGTGATCTTGTACTTTCTAATAAACGCCCGCCCTCAAATAATTGCCCCCCTCGATTAGGCACCCTGCCAAGTGCCAAGATTAATAAACGCCCCGTTTAATCAAGGAAATAAGGAACGCTTTTCCTTCTAAATTTTTTAGGAAAAAGATATTTGAAATCTGATTTTGTATTTGAATCCACCATGCTGAGAAGCAAGCTGTACATTATTTGGGAAACTCTACTGTCATTAATAACAATTTTAGAAAACTCAACTTATGCAACTTGCTAAAGATATTCTGCCTTATTTGGCTAGCCATTTTTGATTTCCTATTCTTCCCTGGTACACCAACTATAGCACACTACATATCAAAAGATGCACAACAACCGTATCTACATCTCTATAAAGAGAGGTTTTTTTGACAACCAAATTTCATTCATATAAATTATTAAATACATATTCTTTTTACAACAAAAAACAAGCACAAAAATATAGGTTTTTGGTGCTAAATTTTTTTGGGAAGACAACTCTGGAATCTGATTTCTTATGTGAATCCACCATACTGAGAAACATGCTCTACATTGTTTTGGAAACTATACTGTCATTAATAACATTTTAGAAAGCTCAACCTAAGGACCTTGCTGAAGAAATTCTGCCATATTTGGCTAGCTATTTTTACTTTTCTATGCTTCCCTGGTAGACTAGCTATAGCACACCACATATCATAAGATGCACAACAACCTCATCTACAACTCTATTACAATAGTTTTTTTTCACAACCAAATTTCATTCCTATAATTGATTAAACACACATTCTTTTTACAACGAAAACGAGCACAAGAACATAGGTTTTTGCTTGTGAAATTTTTTAGGAAAGCCATATTTTGAATCTGATTTCATATATGAATCCACTATACTGAGAAGCATGCTCTACATTATTTTGGAAACTCTACTGTCATTAATAACAATTTTAGAAAATTCAACTTAAACACCTTGCTAAAAAAATTCTGCCGTATTTCGCTACCTATATTTATTTCTCTATGCTTCCCTGGTACACTGACTATAACACACCAGATATTAAACGATGCACATCCACGTTATCTACATTCCTATTAGGATAGTTTCTTTTCACAACCAAATTGCATCCTTATAATTTATTAAATACACATTTTTTACAACGAAAAACGAGCACAAGAATATAGGTTTTTGCTTGTCAAATGTTTTAGGAAAGCCATATTTGGAATCTGATTTCATATATGAATTTCAACATACTGAGAAGTATGCTGTACATTCTTTTGGCAACTATGCTGTATTAATAACAATTTTAGAAACTCAACTCAAGGACCTTGCTGAAGAAATTCTGCCGTATTTGCCTAGCTATTTTTATTTCTCTATGCTTCCCTGGTAGACTAGCTATAGCACACCACATATCAAAAGATGCACAATAACCTCTTCTACAATTCTATTACGATAGTTTCTTTTCACAACCAAATTTCATTCCTATAATTTATTAAATACACATTCTTTTTACAACGAAAAACGAGCACAAAAATATAGGTTTTTGCTTGTCAAATTTTTTAGGAAAGCCATATTTGGAATCTGATTTCGTATGTGAATTTCACCATACTGAGAAGTATGCTGTACATTCTTTTGGCAACTATGCTGTCATTATTAACAATTTTAGAAACGCAACTTAAGGACCTTGCTGAAGAAATTCTGCCATATTTGGCTAGCTATTTTTATTTTTCTATGCTTCCCTGGTAGACTAGCTATAGCACACCACGTATCAAAAGATGCACAACAACCTTATCTACATCTCTATTAGCATAGTTTTTTTTTCACAACCAATTTTCATTCCTATAATTTATTTAAATACACATTTATTTTACAACGAAAAACAAGCTCAAGAATATAGGTTTTTGCTTAATATAGTGCGCAAGCATGAAACTTAAAGTCACAGAGAACATGTCTTTTCCTTGAGTGCAAATTCTACATTATTAGGTTTTTGCTTCTAAAATTTTCTTGGGAAGACAACTCTGGAATCTGATTTCTTATGTGAATCCACCATACTGAGAAGCATGCTGTACATTATTTTGGCAACTATACTGTCATTAATAGCAATTTTAGAAAACTCAACTTAAGGACCTTGCTGAAGAAATTCTGCCTTATTTGTTCCATAGAAACTCTGTCATTAAGCTCATTTTGTTTTTTGTTTTCCATAATCTTGGCTTGAAGCTGGTTTACTTTTTGTATGTATCGGTCCTCCCTCCTCTTTCAATTGTGTTGGTTGAATTTTTTCAATTTGTCTTCTGCGACTACCAGGTGATTGATTTCCTTTTGATACTATTATTCAATTGTCTTTAAATGATTTTGCAAGATATTCAAATGATCATCTTTGGCCGGAAGCTCTTTGCTGTAACTATTTTCAGCCTGAGAACATATATTCATTAATTTTTGGGTTGCAGTTAATTGTCAGTATCTCTGGAAATGTATCTTAGGTCAATGCAGCACCTCGCCAGTTGTTTCCCGCCTCGGTGCACTGGGACGCAGGGCAGGCACGAGTGCTTGCCCTATTCTTACTCACCTAAGATCATCAAGAGATAGTGATCATTGCTTGCTAGCACAGAGTTTGACTTAGAGGCGTTCAGTCAAAATCCAACAGATGGTAGCTTCGGGCCATTGCCTTTTTCAAGCAAGTCCAAATGTCAATTGTCTGAATCTGCGGATCCTCTCGTACTGAGCTGAAAACGTAGTGTAACAACACTTCATCAGTAGGGTAAAACTAACCTGTCTCACGACTGTGTAAGCCCGGATCATATTCCCTATTAGCGGCTGAATAATCTGGCACTTGGTGAATTCTCCTTCACAATGTTAAGAAGAGCCGACATCAAAGGATCAAAAAGCAACGTTGCTATGCTCGCTTGGTTGCCACAAGCCAGTTATTTAACCTTTTTGTAACGTTAAGTAACCTTTTTGGATAGTGTTAATATTAGTTTGCATAGCAACCTTTCCGTTGTATCTAGTTATAATGTTAAGCAGTTAGCTCTTATAAGCATAAAGCTCTGTGAAAATAGTACTTGTGTATACATAGACCAGAGTCAATAGAAGTGAGGACTGGTCTAGAAGCCCATTGTCTTCAATTCTATTGTTCTTTTGTTTTCATCAACACAACTTGAACGCGCTCAAAATTATGGTCACGTGACGCAACTGAGGGGACAAAATTTTGAAAACATGGCGGAGAATATCGGAGAAGATTACGTCCAAGGAGAAATGCTTGATTTTTTCTTCGAATTCATGGAAGAAGATGAATGTGATGACATGCTTGATGCTCATTTAAACTTAGCAGTTGATGAGGTAAGTCTAATTTTACTAAATTTATATCCATGCGATGTCAAAATGATATTCCAATTCCAATTAGGCTTCCCCAAAACCTTACTTCTTTTCTTATCCTATTGTATGTTTTTCATCTAATAGTCCATAACAGCCTGTCAACATAAACATGGTCTGTGTTGAGTTTTTACAGGCGCCACTTTCAGGCTGACAACCTTACAATTTCATTTTTATTTTTCTGAAGTTTTTTATTTGATTTCTTTTTAGCTAACAGATGATAAGCTTCAAAGTTGTGCTGTAAATGGATGTGGGAAGCAGTACAAAACTAAATCGGGTTTAGAGAGGCACAAAAAGGCAAAACATTCTACTCCAGTAAATCAAGTTCAAGCAAAGAAACCCTTTTACTTGGCGGTACTCAAGACCTTTGTCAGGGATGCAGTAAGCATAATTTCCAATGATGAATGCTACCCAAATAATATCAGAAGTTTATTTCAACAGTTTTCTTTTACTGACCAAAATGATGCCCTCCTGAAAACCTTGGTAAATTATATGATTCGCTGTGCAATAATTCAGATGCTGAGAAGTTCTATTCCTCATATTATGCATCAGTTGTAGTTAATGCAGAATTTTATTTTCCACCGCTTACAAGACCTGCATGTACGATTCTGGCCACTACGCTTGGTGACAAAGTCCTTGCCTATTATTCAAAACCTGATCAAAAGCAAGTCTCAAACGTAAAACCGATAACATGCAAAGAAATGGATGGCCTTCAATACCTGGCAGGATATGTTCTTCATGCTATGTCAAGGAAAATGCATAAACAAAAATCAAAGGAGGATGTCAGTGAGATACTGCTGATTTTGAATTCTGCAAGGACCCAACAACCGCCATCTCACAAACTAATCAAATCCTTAACAAGAGGTGGTTTATGGGAGGTCAAACCAGAATGGGTCCAAATTTTTAAACAAGTGGAAGAAGAGTTTCGAAAGGAAACTGACATCTGCAAGACCAATATCATTTTGGCACACATTGTAACCAATTTATTGGGAAATGTAGCAATTGTCAGCATGTATAATACTGTGTTAGAAAACGTAACACATTACCTCAGCAAAGAGAAATGCTTCTGCCTTCTGGAAAAAATGATTGCTCTTTATCTCAGGGTAAGATCACTTTCATATGCAAAGGACAAAACATACGAACTTAACAAAAAAGGTCAAAAGGACTGGGTAGTGGACTTAAGAACACATCAAAATGAGATTTTACCAAAAGTCAAAATAACTCAAAAACACTAAACATCTAACATTAGTACATTATTTTAAGAACTTTGATATACAGGGTGAGTCAAAATAAATTAGACATGAGAAAGTTTTTTTTGTAAATTTAGCACATTCCTTTCCTTTTGTTTAAGGGGGTGTCATCAACTTTGTACCAAGATACTTTACGTTTTTGCTTGTGGCCACCTTTCGTGTTACCAGTTACAGGAACAACAGATCGTTGCATTCGAATTGTGTTGTCTTGATATCCAAATTTCCATATGGTAGGGTTGTCACTTCTACGTCCTAAACTTCGCTGTCGTCCAAAGTATTCTTCAACCACATCTTGATTGAACCTGTTGGTCAAGACAAAATCAAACCCATTGTTGAGGAGATATTTTGTTGCCTCGATCACTGAATATGTGGTGATTTGCAACCCTTCATGGGTCGGTCTGGATATAAAAATGTTCTCTTTTGCACTGGCTGTTGGATCTTGGACATCAATACTTTCCTTCCAGTCTTTTAAATATCCAAGGAAATCGTTTTTGAGCCAGGAAAACCTTTCATCATCACAACTCACAAATGGCTTCATGGATTCCTTTCGCTTTAACAAATGTTCTTTTGTACTCCTGATGTTTAGCATGTCAAAAAACCTGTCCATTCGATGACAAAATTCTGCTGTGCCACTAGTATCATCGCCATAATACTCTTTGAGTATTATTGCCGTTGTCCCACTTAGTGCTTGTGCAGCCAAGCGGACATTCATTATAGAGTAGGAACTTAGTTCTATGTGCTCTTTTGTCAGTTTGGGACAAATTTTTAATGCATTTCCCATATCATCTTTTACAATTTGGCATAAGTGCTGCCAAATAAGATGCTTTCCATTATGCAACATGAGACGGGATTTTCCATTGCCAGAATGGTACAAGCAATTTCTTGCAGTTTTCAGCAAATGTGGAGCATCTGCAAAAAACACAAGAACCGATGTGGAGCATAAAGATTTACTGTCCGATGTGTGACAGGTTTGTCAGCATCTCCGTCCAGTTGTGTGTGCATCTTGAAGAACTTCCGGTTAGCTGCGGCTCCATCTGACACTGTTACGATTATTGGTAACATGCAGGTAACTTCTAATATGCACACTGCTTTCCAGAATATTGGCATGATCTGAAAAGATTTTAAGCCATTGGTGGCAAAATACGAAAAGTTAAATTTCAAGTCACTAGCCAAGCCACGGATGTAGAAGACAAGCACATGTGTCGCGAGATCATCTGTCTTTTCAAAAGTCGCAAAGTTAATCTCAGGATCTCCAAAGTCCACGAATCCAATTAATTCGTTGCTATATTTGTCAAATACCAACTTTGATTGTACCTTCATCTCATCAAATCCAAGTGCAACATACCCCTGTATTCCTTGCAAGCCTTGTGTTTCTTTTATCAATTCCATTATAACTGCTGGATTAAATTCAACAGTAGGCTTAATGGCATTCCGGAAGTCTCTGAGAGTTCTTCTGCTTGGCAACGTTAAAGCTCCAGAGTTTCTTAATTCATCATATGCACTAGCAGACTTTGCAGCTAGTGATATGCAAAATCGTATGATCATAGGATGATAGCGAACAGAGTGGCTATCTCCACTGAAATACCTCTGCTGCTGTTCCCAGAATGTTTATATGCCGGCTGTTCTTCAATGTTTTGTTTGTAATTTTCTTTTCAACAGCTGTGCAGTGCGAGCACTGTCCTTTTTGTGCACAAAGAACATGACATTTTTCGGCCCGCTTGAAAACCACCACATTAAAGGGAGCTTTATTCTCTTTTCCCCAAACAACTTTCAAGGGAACAGAATGGTCAAGTAACTGCTCATCTTTCATTTTAACACCTCCACATACTTGCATTGTCTCAACTTTACACAGTAGGTTTGAAACAGTAATGTTTTTCATGTTTCTGTCCACATTTTCATAAATTTCATGTTCATTTGGTAACAACCATCCAAAAACTGAGCAAGTGAACCTGAGGTTTTCATCTATATTAATCTCATATTTTGGGATCGCATATTCTTTCAGATAACAGATCAACGATATACTTCCCTCCTGTAACTGTAATTGCCATGACTTCAGCTTCAATTTCTCTGTGCGTGAACACAATTCTTTGAAGTTTCTATAACAGCATGTTTCTTTTTCTTCAAGATCGACTTTCTTATGCAATAATAATACTCTCCTTTCCGTTTGACTGGTTGAATGTGATTTGGTTGGCAGATTGAGAGTAGGAACAGCACCAAATCTTAAGGCCTTCTTTCCAGTTTCTAAAAAGAGATGAAAACAAAATTTTACAAGTCTACTCGTATTTTATCATGGGGAAATACACATCAAATGAAAAGAATTATTACCTCTGCCAAACCTGAGCTAGGACCTGAGCTAGGTTTATTCGTTTATTTAACAAATATTTGCTTTTGAAAATGGGGGCTTATTGGGGAAGGGGCTTAATTGAGAAGGGGGCTAAAAGATAATGTGGCAGTCATAACTGAAAACGAAACTCATTAAAAAGTTCGCAGTGGCTCTTTTTATGGGCCCATAAACAAAAAAGGCCTATTTTATGGCATTTTTAGGCTAGTCTAGGCCTTACCCTATCCTCAAATTTTAATAATAATATTTCACAAGAAGTATTTACTTACTTGTAAATTCAATATCTTCTTTTGCGTAATGTTTTTCGCAAGTAAACACATTTCCATTTTGTAACTGACGCTTGAAATCTTCGTCAACCACTCTGTATTTTTTGATAACGTTTATTGTTGCTTCCCGCCAAGCTACAAAGCTGGGCGACTGCCGTTGAGATACTCGGAACATTCCAATTTCAGCATACGATTTGCGGCGTGATGTACCGCATCCTACAAGCGAGCAATTCGATCCAACCATCCGGCAATAATCAGAAAAGATCTATTTATACTTCAAATGCACGAGTTTATTGAAAAACCAATGCTTCAACCGACCAAGCTTTGACACTGCTTCCACCCTGACAACAACACAACAGCGCTTTTCTGTCCCCTCAGTTAGGTCACGTGACCCGTTAAAACGAGAACAAAGAGTTAGAACAATGAGCTTCTAGACCAGTCCTCACTTCTATTGACTCTGCATAGACATATTAAAACTTTTTTGACAGGAACGCCCCCCATTTTTTTGCCTTACTTCAAGAGCTCACTGTGGAGCTCATCTCACACTTGAAGGGAAAAATTGTGTAGTGCCTCGTTTCCACGTAATGTCTGTTTTACTGAAATGTCAATACCAGCAACATGTACGCCATTCACAAAAACACTCCTTTGTTTTATCGGAAATGAGGCAGATAATACTGACGTGCAAAGTTATAAGGCTTTGCTATGGGACAAAATGGCCAAAAATTCAAACTTTGAGCACATAAAAATCTCATGACAATCCACATCTGATAGCGCTACATTTTTCATATCTCAAACGATGCGAAAGTTATCAAGGGCATTTATAAGCCTTCAGTATTAGGCCGTGATTTGTGACTCAAAAAGATGCACATAAATCGATTTTCGTTGCCCCCATCGGGGCACTAATTTTTGATTATTTTTTCTGATTTAGAGCATCATACTGAATATAAATTCAATTGTTGTCATTCTCACAAACCTGCATCTCGTGATATACGGGGGTCGGTAGTTTTGAAGTTTTATGACGTCATCAATATAAAAATAAAATTAGAATGATATTTTTTGTCAGAAAACAAGTTCCTATCATTTGGATCACTGAAAGTTAAAATATAAATATGCAATTTGTAGCTCGATTACATGCCTCGCCATTCAGAAAAAGACGGGTTTTGAAACAGCAGTGACGTCAATGACGTCATCATGGGTGATATTTGCCTTTTGAAAAGCTCTGAATCGCTGCAGTAGAGATTGTAGAGAGTCTGGAGATGCTAGAGCGGGTGAAGATAGCAGACAGCGTAGAGAGTAGAGAGAGTAGAGATGATGGAGCAGGTGGGGAATGTAGAGTGTGTGGAGAGTGTGTGGAGAGCATGGAGTATGGAGAGCGTGGAGTGTGGAGACTGTGGGGAGCGAAGTAAGAGACTTAAAGTGGGTGTAAATCAGTGGCACAAATTTTCCTTTGTCCATTTAATGCAAAAGTATTATTTTCTGGGTTAATGTTAGTATCTTGACCTAACCACCCCTTCTTTGTCAGCATTAAAAACGCAAAGTTTTAAAATCCATCAACGCCAGAATCAGATTCTTCATCTGTGTCAGAACAGCTTACTCCATCTTCATCATTATTCCCAATGGCGGCGCAACAATTCTGACAGCTCACACATAAGCACAATTCCGTACATTGAAGATCCGCTTTCAGAAATGAGCATTTCTGCGACTTGCATCCAGTTTTGCATTTGCAGCTGACAAATTCCAGAAGCGAATCAGGCGCAAGTGGCTGTGTCATCTATACAATGGTCAACTGGCCATCCAAAATTTCCCATCCATTGCCAACAGGTGATGGAATCTGGAGCTCAGCTGCAAGGCAATTGTTCCATATCGCTGATTGATGATTGGCCCTTTCAATGTGTTTCCATAAACTGTCACGGTTTGGAGCTAATGCGTTGTCTGAGTATTTGCCTGTTTTGAAAAGCTGATATCTGCAGTCGTCAACATTTTCCAATACAACATCTCCATAAAGCAGGCAAACATACTTGTTCAATTCGTTAATGAGCCTATCCGGTGGAGGAAAAGAGTGACCAAGCGAATAGAAGCTCTCAGTAAAACGCGGATATGTTTGTAATACTTTCCAAGCTTTCGCCTTGCCTTTCCCATAGAAGGAACTATTGGAATCACAGCTTGATAGGAGATAAGAGTTTGCTTCAACCAAATAAACTTGATGAGATTATGCATAATACATCGGAGGTATAAATGAGGTTGTTATTAAATGCTAATAGACAGAGGTAAATTGATATAGTTTAATATCGTTAACAAATAATACAATAAAATAGTGGCTTACCTGTAAATGCATGAAATCCAGGCAAACATTTACAAAGATTTTCGCCAAGCACTCTAACAATGGGTTTGATTGGCACACAACGGAATTTGTTGCCAGTTCGTGTCATCATAAACAGGTCCTATGAATTGTGCGCTACATGGCAATACAAAGTAAGAATACGTCAGTATCTGGACTTTTGATGATTATTCTTTGATGCACATTAGCTGTGTGGTTTGCGTGGAGTAACAGACGCATGTCCGCTTCTTCGTGATTACAATGTAACTCAGGTACTTCCTCACATGTGACTTGTTGCATTGCAGATGCACCGGCAGAAATACTGTAACAAATTTCCTTACATGTAACAAACAGTACGTGGACAGGAAACAGCTGAGATGACTGATACTTGCTCCAGTGATCACAAAGAAATGCCACAAGAGACACTTTATTTTTTTCTGCAGCTCATGTATTTCTTCCATTGCTTTGGGGCCTTTTGTTCCTTGTTGAAAATTTGGACTTTCTGGACTCCCTGTTCGGCTCTTTTCGACCGCTGTGTATTTTTGATACTGATGGAAGGGTATCCGTCAACGATGAAATCTATTCTTGCCACATTCCATGCAAATCCCAACAAATGCTTGAATATACCATCCGCTAATTCACCAAAAGTTGTCCACTTGCCCTTTGCTGTCTGAAGTATGGCTATTGCATCCACAATCAGAACATTTTCTTGAAACGCTTTCATGTCCACCTCTGGTTTATCGGCCAAATTTTCAACTATTTCAAACAACTTGGATTTCGCAGCTTTTACAAGGGAACCCAAAGGTGTACTCAGCGACAACGGGTAGACACCAAGACTGTAGGACAGCACCTCCCTGAGATTCACATCACACCTCTTGGCAATCACCAACAATCTATCCAAAAAATCCCTACTTGTCTTCAAACTAATTTCTTTGCCTTTGCTGTTCTTAACAATTTTTGTCTTTGAAGATGAAAATGAGCAGATGTTGTTCCTCTTGATTTTTGCAAAAATGTCTGGTATGTCACCCATGAGATTTGTCCTCACAAAGCTTGAAAACTGTTCCTCACCGAGATTTTCTGCTTCAAGAATTATATCTGCAGTTTTGTCTTCAATCACAACACCACTTGATACATTGATCAATTCTAAATTCTCTGTGTCAAAGGGATTTGTCATGCTGGACAAGGTTGCGGTTACATCATTTACTGATCTTTCATGTTCCTTGCATCTAGTTTTATCAAGGTCCTTGCGTTTCCTGAAAAAGAGTTTTTGCTCAAAACATTTTGTGGGCGCAACAAGATTGAAGACAATGATTTACAAAATGCTTAGTATATTTATTTATTTCCTTGTACAAGTTGTTTTGGAATGCAAATATTATCTATTTATCTGTCTGCCCATCTATCTGCCTGCCTACCTAATGTCAGTGAACTAAGATTTACGTTGATACACTGTGCATCCCTGCCATATACTTGCACTGCCTTGTTATTGCAGCCCTTTCCGACTGTGACATGAGCCAACTGTGCACTGCACCACGATTCATTGAAAACCCAACAAGGCCACCCTTTGTTTTGGAATCACGATTGGCAGTTTTCTCAATAGTCTGATCACATGCCACTGCAGAAAATCCGTGGCTGCTCTGACGCTGGACAGCAAAGTTGGTCCTCAGGTGATGAAGAATTCCTGCAAAAACACAAGCAAATTGTCAATCAGTCAATTATAGAGAAACTTCCCTTATTATATCTTCCCTGCATAACCTCATACATTAGACTGTTTCCGAAACACGACCTATGTCAGTAAGACGTAACAAAGAACGGCCAGGGCTATCCCCCAAAATCATCGGGCATCTTGATGAAAATCCTTACACACTTATGCAAAAACATCGGTCGTCATCAAGACCGGTGATTGAGACAAATTATTTCAAACTTGCAAGTTTTAAATTGAGTTCAATTTTATAGTTTACGGAAATTCAACATTCGATCTATCATTTCGAGGTGAAATCATTCTCTAACATGGAAAAATACGCTAATAAAACACGAAATATAGTTTTATTTTGTCAACTGTTTCCACGAAAATTTCATCGTATGCTCCGCTTTGAGACACTGGCCTAGCAAATCGTGGATATGTGTATCTTTTCGGGCAAATGCATAGAGCGTTCACAGCGTCACAAACAATTTCGCTGCTGCCCCTGAAGACTTCTGGAAATTGGAACAGACAAAGAAGAGCATAAATTTTTCTTTCCTGAACCTGAACTCCACTTTCGTAGTGTCGTCAAATCAAATATTTCGTATTAATTACCAATAATAGGACTAATGCAGTGCAAATTTCGTTGATTAAATTTATGACTATGAAGCAATAACAGACCATGAACATCAAAAATATTATTGTCGTATAAAAATCACATCACTATTTTGAGAATTTCCTTTTATTTCGAGAAACCTTTTGAATGATGGTGCGAAAGATAGGTCGTACTAACAAAGGTTGCATTTTCGGAAACAAAATTTGATGAGAACGACGACTGTCCTCGCACCAGGCCTCCAACGGGCGTCATCTTGAGATAAGTCGTGTTTCGGAAACTCTCTATTATCTTGTGACAGCGAACTGAGCGATTATAGTGCTTCCCTGACAAAACTCCTTTTCTGAATCCTTCACTGACAATTCCTGATTCAATTAAAACATCCTGAAATAAGAAAATGCTTAGTGTGAAGAAAATGCTTAGATGCTTAGTGTGGTCATAAATTCAAAACTATGCGCATCAATAAACAAATTTATATGTGTTAGCATTTATTATTAACATTTATTACAAACAGAACATTTATATTTCAGGTCATAAAAAAGGTAGATTAAATTAACAAACCTTCAAACATCCATCTCCAAAGATCTTTGATATTGCAGACAAATAAGACACAATCACATGAAATTCACCAAGCCTTACAACAAACCGATCAAAATATGCTTTCTCTTTCCCCCTCTCTTGTTGCACTTTGGCATAAACAGCTTCATCAAAAACCAAAACACTGTATTCCAATTCCAATTCCAATTTGTCGGCAATTTTTGTGCTTCTATTTAAAATGGTGTTGATTGTTGAATACTCTGTGGGCGATGCATTAATGACAGGGAGGTACCCAACCCTTGATTTTTCAGGAATATCATTTTCATACAGATTTATTTTAAAACCACTCCATCCTGGCAATAACACTTCACCCGTGTTGGTATACTTAATCAAAACATAAGCAAGATCAATTCTTTCTGCACTGTTACTAGACTCAGGTCGGTTGAGTTTTTCAATGTGTTCATCAAGTGAGGATTTGTGGAACTGTGGTGTTTTTTTGCCCCAATAACATAGAGCATAATATCTGGATCAGGCACCTTTATAGATCTCTGAGATTCTATAATTTTCACATTGTCATGTATTCTGTGATCTCTTTCTGTCATCTTCTGTGTGATTGTCCCATTTGCCACATGTGTTTGCTTCACAACCTCCTCTCCAAAATCAATGTTATCATAAACAAGGTTCACAAACTTTAAGACTTTATTCATGTTATTGATATATAGCTGTCACTAAGATGTGAACTCTGTTTTGGTAAGGAGGGTAAAGTTACACAGCACTGAAAATATATGGCTTCAGTAGGGGGAATATTAGAGTGTTGGCATTAATTTAAAACCTTACCTGTTTAGATACAACTAGCCGGGTTGAGTCGCTTCGCTCCCTCCCCGGAGCCCGTCAAGTAAACAATGCTTAATCTGGTTGGCGCGCTTCGCGCTGCATTCGCTACCGCTCATACCCTTACATACATACATACATACATACATACATACATACATACATACTACATACATACCCTACAATACATACCCTACATACATACCCTACATACATACCCTACATACATACCCTACATACATACCCTACAATACATGCCCTACAATACATACCCTACAATACATACCCTAAAATACATACCCTACAATACATACCCTACAATACATACCCTACAATACATACCCTACAATACATACCCTACAATACATACCCTACAATACATACCCTACAATACATGCCCTACAATACATACCCTACAATACATACCTTACAATACAGACCCTACAATACATACCCTACAATACATACCCTACTATACATACCCTACTATACATACCCTACTATACATACCCTACTATACATACCTTACTATAGTACTACGACGTAACATTTCTAAAGAAAGTAAAGGTGGGAGGTTGAATCTTCCCCCTAGCAAGCGACCGCCCCGCGCCCACGCTGCTCCCTGAAAGCCATTTCTGGAAGTTGATAATGTCAGTGTGAAAAAAAGTAGTTACTTTCAAAAACCTAAATTTAAATTTAAACTCAATCTGTAATAAAAAAATATATCAACCTGTAGCTAAGGAAACAGCGAACACGTTGCAAATAGTCTCATCTCTTAAATAAGTAATACTGAATTCTTAGAGACCATTTAGTGGAAGTGGTTTGAATGAAATTTCGGAGCCATGCAAAAAGCAAAGCCTTTGAACACACTTTAGCTAGTAAAAAGCGTATTTACTGTGGCAAATAGTGACCCAGTTGAACTCAAAAAACACCAACATGAAGGTAATATGTTGGGGAACAATTATCGAAAGTGTTAAAATAATCAATTGTGGCAGGCTAAAATTGAATTTTCGCAAATGCAAAAACAACGCTTGTTGCGTGAAAAATTGCTCCTTCCCAAGTGAAAGGCAACTTTGTTGGAAATTGTAAAAAAACAACAACAAAACAAAAAAATACAACACATTATTTTAGTTGTGTTATCAGACAACACCTGTCAAAAATTTAAATGGGGAAAATCGTGCAAATAGGGCCCGAAAATTCAAAACTTTGACCATTGCCAAAGCGTTGTTAGCATGCTGAAGCAACAATCGGGTCGCCTGTTACAAAACCTACAACTATTTCATTCAAAAAACAAAACAAAGCTATCACCTGTGTTCTCTATTGTTTCCTGCAACTCTCCGGGGGTCTTTGAAACAATTAACAGTTCATTACAAAGAAAATTCTGCTGGTAAAACACTTTGAAAGGCGTCCAGCTCATCTTTTTGTGTACAAAACAAAAACATGCGTCTTCTCCAAAAGTACCTGCTGCCTGCCGAGGGCAAATTTGCATGATAACGAAAAACGCACCACTGTTCACGTGAAGTTGCGAAAGAGCCAATCAAATTGCAGGAAAAGGCGAAACGGGTCACGTGAAGAGCGAACAATCTGTTCAAAAATGGAGTCCGCAACGCGATTTTGGAAGCGTAAACCGTCGTTTTTTCGCAATTAGTGGAATAATTAATGGAAGAAATCATAAATTCTTTTAAAATAGGCTTCCAAAAATAGATAACCTTTGCCTACTCCAGAAACGGAGCCTTTTCATGCAAGTGCCAACCTTTTGCGCCCCCATTCAAAAAAGCCTTATTGATCACCGATTCGCCGTTTCGTCCCATTGTTTTTGGGCGTTCGACCTATTGTTTCGGCTCGAATCTATTGTTTTGGCCAGAGTTTCGCCACCGTCACGTGACATCGCAGAATAGTAATATTAGATGATTATGCATGGGGGGGCTACAGAACTTTACCGAATTCTAACTGTCAATACAATGCAAGTGCAAAACCTGAACATTGAGGAATTGAGTAAAAACATGGATTTCACATGTATCAATGACTCTGTTGATTCAGTTGATGAATGTGTAAAGTTAATGGAGGGAGAGATTAAGAGAAGTTTAGACTTAGTAGCTCCTGTTAAAACATTCACTATGGTCATCAGACAGAGGAAAGATTGGTTTGATGAAGAAGTAGCTGATCAGAAAAGAAAGGTCAGAAGAGAGGAAAGGAAATGGATTAAGTACAGAGAACAACAACAGTGGAGAATATACCATCATGAAAGAAATAAATATAATTACATGATATTAGAAAAGAAAACCAAAATCCTGTCTGACAAAATTCTAAAGTGCAAAGGAGATACAAGAGCACTATACAAGACTTTCAACAAAATAACAGGATCAAAATCAGAAAATCAGATGCCAGAAGGGAAATCAGAAGATCAACTTGCCACAGAGTTTGCTGAGTTTTTTACAAACAAGATACAGAAAATAAGAGATGATCTTAAGGAGAAACCAAAATATGTTCCAAAAAAGAATCATTCAATTGCAGAGTTTAGCAAGTTCAAAATTTTGACACAGGAAGATGTAGAAAAACTAATAAAAGGAATGTCAACAAAATCCTGTGAACTAGATGCCATGCCTACAAATATATTGAAAAAATGACATAATCCTTAAGAAAATTCTCCCAGTTATCACTAAACTGATCAACTTGTCACTGCAACAAGGAGTTTTCGCAAAGGAATGGAAAACATCAATTGTCAGACCAACATTGAAGAAAATAGATTAGAACTTTCATTAAACAACTATAGGCCTGTAAGCAACATGAGTTTTTTATCAAAATTACTTGAAAAAGCTGCTCTAGTACAGTTAATGGAACATTGTTGCAGCAATGCTTTACTTCCAGATTATCAGTCAGCATACAGAGAAGGCTATAGTTGTGAAACAGCACTTGTTAAAATATTTAATGATATCTTATGGAATATGGAAAAGCAAGAAGTAACAGCATTAGTAGCAATTGATCTTAGTGCAGCATTTGATACAGTGGACCATAATATCCTGTTAGATGTACTATACATGCACTTTGGTATTGAAGGGATAGCTCTTAGCTGGCTTAAATCTTATCTGTGACTTCGCCAGTTCAAGGTCAATGTGGGATCAGTATATTCTCCACTAAAGGATGTGATGTGCTCTGTCCCCCAGGGGTCCTGTTTGGGGCCAGTTCTTTACTTAATCTATGCCAGTACGATAACAAATGTTATCCCTGAAAACCTACATATCTATGGTTATGCTGATGATCATGCTCTTAGTACATCTTTCAAACCATGTCACCAAGATGAATATGAGGGCAACCAGCAATTACAGGGAATTTGTCATGTGGTGAAAGACTGGATGGATAGCAATAGACTGAAAATGAATGCCTCAAAAACAGAATACATATACTTTGGTTCTTCTCATCAACTTACAAAATGTGAGAATAGGAACCTCGATGTAAACGGAGAACTAGTTGAGAGGACTGATGTAATAAAATACCTTGGAGCCTATATGGATGAACAACTCAATATGCAAAAACATATAACAGAGATGTGTCGAAAAGCAATGTATGGGCTGTACAGATTGAAACAAGTTAGGAAAGTTCTAACATATGAAGCTGCAGAAACAATAGCTGTGGGCATAGTAATGTCCCACCTAGATTATTCAAATGCAATTTTAATAGGCCTACCAAAACACGAAATCAATAGACTGCAAAGAGTACAAGTGTTAGCTGCCAGATCTGTACTTGGAAGGAAAGCCCATGAAAGTAGCACAAGATGTCTAAAACAACTTCATTGGTTACCCATACATCTCAGAATTGAACATAAAATTCTAACTCTAGTTTTTAAGGCACTTAAAGGCACAGCTCCTGAATACCTAAAAGATATGCTGAAACTAAGTGAAAGTGTGAGACTATTAAGATCAAACAAGATGTACATGAAACTAGATATTCCTAGAGTAAAGAGAGAATCTTTTGCCAACAGATCATTCAGCGTGATGGGACCTCGGCTGTGGAATGACATTCCTAATGAAATAAAACAATGCAGTGATATTGGAACATTTCAGAAAAAGTTAAAAACATTTCTTTTCAATAAGTTTTAAATGGACATTTTAGGTTTTTTAGGGATTTTAGGAACTGTAAAGCGCACTTGAAGATTTTACATCAAAAATGCGCTATATTAAGTAATTAATTTGTAATTTTGTAAAAGTGACATATTTGTGTATATCGTTTCATATCAGGAAACGAATTCACATTCCCATAGGGTAATATTATACTAACCTTCAGAGCCACATGATCAACGTTTGGAGAAGTAATCAATCTCTCGAAGGCACTCTTCTCCAAGAACTGTCATCTCATCAATCCTTACAAGAACAATGCTTCCAGTTCACTTTTCCTCAAAAAGTTCAATTTTATACTTTTGCGAAGTATAACAAAAAGAATCCAACACAGGCTCTCGAATGATCAATTAAAACAAAGAAAGCCCCCACACAGTAATATATCTTACCTGTTTCCGAAGCTTAAATTCCATGAGCACAACATCAAAGCAGTTTTATTTCATAAAATCTTCATTTCATAGTATTACCGACTTTTTTATCCTGCCAATGACAAATGAACAGAAAGAAGACAACACTCAACAAAGACGAAATTGTGAACAGCGTTTCCATGAATCAAAATAAAGTATATCTAAAAGCATGAAGCACACAATATAAACACAAATGTTGACATCTGTATTATCAGTCCTTCTGATTCTGCCAATGCAGAATCACTCTTTCTTTGCCTTAATTTTTTTTGCCTTTTTCTTCTTTTTTGTCCTCTCCTCCCTCTCCACCATCGAATAACACCAGCTCAGCCAGGACGTGATTTGCACTTTTGTATACCTTCCTTTTTTGGGGCCTTGAATTGAGCAAATTCAAGAAGTCAGATATCTTGCCATCTCCTTACATTTTGGATAGGGGCACGTAGCAGGGTTGGACAGTAACATTTGGGCTACTTTAAAGTTCACCCCATTGTGAGCATTGCGCCCCCAAGCTCCACAAATGATGACATCATTGCGTCAACATCTCCTGGTGGCTGGGTCAACTTTGTTACTATGCCCTTTGTATCGTTCATACTGGGCCTGTCCTTGGAGTTCTTCCTGTGCAAGGCCAACAACGATTCAATTCCTACCATTCTCTCTATCTTCAAAATTGCATCGGCTGGCAATTGCTTTTCGCAAACAACCTTCATATTCTCTGCGAATTACAAGTGTAAAAGAAAAGCAATCTAAAACAATTTAAATGTTGTTAAAATGCTAATTTCTTTTGCGAGTTCGTAGAATATTTTGTATACATTTGTTCATGTTACTCCGTGTCTGAATAGAATTAATTGGCTTGAGTCCATTTCGTCATTCAATGTGGGCCTCTTGAGAGCTATTAGAGCAGCTTCTAGATTTTTGCGTTTTTGTCTATTTTCAGGGGCACCCATGATCACTTTCCAATAGAATTTATGATTTGGGAACTGATTTAGATGCTTGGCTGGTTCAGAGTCCATTGTCAGATTTTCATGCTCATTCCATCTTGTTTTTACATTTCTCTTTGCTTCACCAATATAGTTTTCCTTGCATGAACAAACACCTTCATAGATCTTACAAGCAGGGTAAGGGTTCTTTTCCTTCAAGGGAAAAAGCTGTTTAACCTTTTTAGTGGACCATTTTATTGCGAAGCCAATCTGATTTTCGGTAAAAGAGTTTAATTTATCGAGAAAACGTTTTGCCAAGCTTTTCGTGTCAAATTGCTCAAACACGCTTTTCGTAATACGTACAGGGAATCCCACTTTTTTAAACTTATTCATGATATTCGCCTTTTCATTTCCAAAATTCATGAATTTTGAAAACTTGTCTAGTTCTTGCAAAAATTCATTCTGAAGATTGTAATTGCGAATTTGCACAAAATCACATGATTTTCAAATGGTCATAAAAATGGGAGTATGGCACCTATGGTAGTTAAAATTGCACATGCACTGGAGGTTTATGTGCAGAACATATCCTGAAAATGGCAGCTTGATTGGAAGAAGGGTTTCTAAAAATCATTGTCACAAGTCGAGTACACTAACAGATTTTTGCGTTTTGAGAAAAAGTCTTTTAAAGTTTAATCAATTGAAAAGCTGAGTATCAGTGCCCCCCTGCTTCATACACGTTTCCCTCTTCATCTTTCTGGGTGTCCCAAAGTTCTTTCTTGATAGCTCGTAGTCTTTTTCTTTCTTCTTTAACCCTTTCAGACATTTTTTTTCACCAGATGGGATTCTTTGTCTATCAAATTGTTCAATTGCGACATTAGTGTCTTTTCCTGGGCAAACATTGAGGCGTTCTAGAACCCTAGCAATTGATGAAGCTCCATCATTAAAATATGCTACAGCACTGGCAGTACATTACTCCACAACCCTCAAACCTGGATATATTTTTTTGGGCCACCTAGCTCATATTGTTTAAAGGTTCATTTGGATTCTGAGTGAACAAATCAAGGCAACGGGATAGCAATGTTCTGTCACTCAAATCTTTGTATATAGGCAATATTTCATCCACTATTGCCTTTGGCAATATTTTCATCTACATCCTTGTGTTTGTAATCTTTTCTATCCTCTGCTTTGAATCTTTGCCAACCACACCAAGATGTATTTCCTTTTGGACATTGGTGATGTTGTGGTTTTGCATCTGATGATGCAAAACCATCTGTTGGTTAAGGCCAGCCATAACATCATTGATCATGCCATCAAGATTATTTTTATTTTGACGGATGGCAAGCCCATAATAATTGTTCATCTTATCTATTACTTTCTTTGTTAGTCTTCCTTTTCCACCAATAGTTTTTCCATCTTTTAATTTTCTATTCCCAAAATTGGATTTAAAATTTCTGAACCTCTTGCCCAAGCGTTTTTGCGCATGGCCCACACATTCCTTCTTTTCAATTGAAACATCTGGTCCATAGGATTTTTCTTCACAAATTGTAGAATATGATGATGAATCTCCTTCTCCTATGAATTTCGTATATCTGACTCCATATTTTGTTTCACTGCGATTAAAAATATCCCTTAACCCTTCTAGTTGCATGGCTCCAGATGATCCTTTGTGATTCAATGTACATCTGGCCTTGTGACGTATCTGCCACTGTAAATAAACAAGTGATTCCTTGTTGAAATGCTTCTTTCTGTCACAGGCTTTGCATTTCTTTGACCTGACTTGAAAATCCAGGACCTTACCCGAAGAATTTGATATTGCTGAAACAACACCATTGGTTGATGCATGCCCAAGGCTTTTGCCAAGTGCCATCAAAACTTGCTGCAAGATCAGATGAACCAGTTTTAACTGCATCTTGCATGCTTTGTTCAGCTTCAGCACAGAATGCTTCATGTATATGATTAATAATGTTATTATAATTTTTCTTGTCAATGATTTTTTCATGTTCATAATCATCGAAAATTTTTGCATGGACTCATAGCCACAACCAATGTTTCTGAAAGCAACTACCATTCTGACATTAACTTCTGATAGCCTTTTTGTCTTGCCACTGACAGAACTCCTTTTTCCAGTCACACTCATCACATATGACAACAAACTTCAACTGAAATCCTTTACTGTTTTCTTTTGATATTACCAACTTTAAACTTGTGCCTTTACAATAAAGGCAACAAAGACTGCTGAAAACTTCTCTCAAAACTCCAGTGTCAAATAAACAAAAAGAAAATTCATTCTCATATTTTTCTTTGCTTGACCTAATCTTGCTTCACTTTGAAGCAGATCGCGAAGAAAGAGGCGTCCCATCAACTGAGGCAAAGGGCCCAGGCCTAGGCCCATTATCTTCTTGTGTGATTGTTTTAGGATCATCAGTGATTCTAGCTTTCTTCCTTGTAGTATTGCTTTCAATCGTATTTGAGAAAGCTCGTCTTTTTTTGGAAACCTTTCTGCTTCTGCTTCGAGGATTTCCCATCTTAAATTTACGCAAAATTCCCAAAATCTGTTCCCAAAATCTCTGAATCTGGTTCCGCTATCACAATAACTCTTGCATGTGTGGTTCAAAGTTCAACAAGTGCGTCCCAACTGGGGAGCTACTTCATGTAAAATATCGTATAAGCACCAAATAACATAGTATAAATTTAAGGCAATCTGGGGGCACTGTGCATCGGAAAACCGCTGAAAAAGGTATTAAGTTCGTTGTTAGGGCGTTGTCATGGACATCTAGATTGAGGTTACCCCAGAAAATTAAGAATATGAGATTTCTAGTAATTGTTTTGCCGAAGCTGAGTTTACCATTAAAAAGAGCATGCTTCAAAGTGTACCTGAGGTTGTTTTTATATTTTTGGAAAAAAAATCAATTTTCTACGGTGGCCCAAAAATTCAGGGCAATTTCAATTTGCTCACGACAATTTCAATTTGCTCACGGCAATATCAATTTACTCACGACAATATCAATTTGCTCACGGCAATTTCAATTTGCTCACAGCAATGTCAACTTGCTCACGACAATATCAACTTGCTCACGACAATATCAATTTGCTCACAGCAATCTCAATTTGCTCACGGCAATATCAATTTGCTCACGACAATATCACTGCTTGGCAGCAATTTCACTCTACTGGTTCCCTGTTCATTAAACGCTGACCAAAAGTAATGCAGGCACTCTTTTGCCGCCCTTGTGCCACACGTGCGTGGAGACAGAGCGGCGAGAGAAGAGAGACGGTACGGTAGTAGGCCTGCTGCCTAGTCATGTTTTGCACCAACTGTGGGGTTAAACAGCTCAAAGATGCGAGTTTTTGTTTAGCTATTTAACTATTTAACGAAGAACGTTGTGGGCCTATGCATTGCAAATGACAGCGCAAAAAGCAGCATAATAGCATTAGGTCTACCCAACTCCCGTCCTAGAAAGATAGGTAGGTGAAAACGAAACAAAAAATTTGAGGACCTATCTGACAAATATAATATGCCCTCCTCCCAGGAAATACCTAACCACACTCACAGTGCATTTTATCAAACTTACTACCAATCCACGGATCATTCTCTTCTTGCAGATAATTGTGCTGAAGAATTGAAAAATAAATTCATCCTTTTCTTGCCTTGTAGCTATCATAATAATAATAATAATAATAATAATATGATATATTTAAAGTGGGTAGCCCATAATAATTTATCTACAAAGAGAAAAATTCTTTACAATAGGGCCCACTGTGAAAGTAACGTAAACAAATAAAATATAAAAGCTAATTAGAAAATGTTAGATAAAGCATTTGAATCCTTAATCGGTATGTCCAAATCAGTTTTTAAAATGGGACTTAAACTGTAAAATGCTACGCAGAGATGTTATTTCATTGGGCAATTTGTTCCATATATGAGTAGCTCTTACTTTGAATGTAGAAGAGGTCCATCGGTTTTTTATACGTTCAACATATATCTTATTGTATCTACACGATCTTGTGTTTTTCTGATGCACAGATGATGTTAATTTGAATTTTTCTTTGAGATATAATGGTGTTAAATCATTCAAACATTTAAAAGTTAATATTGCTATAGTTTTATCTAGCCGATCTTGCAGTGATACTCTGTCTTCATATAATGCGAGTTTAGTTGCCTTTTTATAGAGGCGTCCTAGTCTCTTTAAACTAGTTTTGCTAGCTGATGACCATGCCTCGCAACAGTAGTCAAAATGTGGCATCACTATGGCGTTGACAAGCAGCTTTCTGGTGGTCTTGTTCAGAAATGGCATAGCTCTTTCAATCTTTCCTATTTTCATGCTGATTTTATCTGCCAATACTTTGAGATGTTCATTCCAGTTGAGGTGTGGGTCGAACCAAACACCTAGATATTTACATTTCTCACACTTATTAAGTTTTTTGTTTCCAATCATGATCTGCATCTCGTTTATACTTTTTAATTTTTGCTTACTCCCAAAGATCATGTATTTTGTCTTGTCCGTGTTTATTGTAAGCCTCTTTGCTGTTAGCCATTTTGCTGCACTATTTATCTCAATGTTTAGCTTAGCTTGGATTTCTTCCGCCTTTGTGTCAGCAACAAGTAACACCGCATCATCTGCATAGAGGTGCGTTTTGCAACCAACAACTGATGTTAAGTCATTGATGTATATCAAAAATAATATTGGCCCAAGCACTGAGCCTTGGGGGACTCCAAAAGGCTTCTCGTGCAGCTCTTTTGATCGCTTTTTCTTGATTATAGTTACTTGTGTTCTGTTGTTAAGAAATGACTCAAACTATGCTAATTCAGAATCCTTGATTCCAAGGCGTGACATTTTCTGTGATAGTATAGGATGGTACACACAGTCAAATGCTTTTGCTAAGTCAAGGAATATAGCTCCAACGTAATTGCCATGGCTAATGTTGTCAATGATGAATTCTGAGACATCAATTACTGCTGTTGAGGTGGAATGATTTTTCCTAAATCCAGATTGACTAACGGTCGGCAGATTCTCCCTTGTAAGGTAATCCCTCAATTGCTCGTGGATGACCAATTCAAGTAGCTTGAGTGGTATTGGCTGAATAGAGATCGGTCTATAATTGCAGCAGTCAGTTTTCTCTCCAGATTTATGAATAGGAGAGACTCTCTTTCTTTTCCATATCTTAGGCACTGTACTAGTTGCTATTGAGTAGTTGAATAGAAATGCTACAGCAGGACTAAGAGACTTTGCACCAGCTTTCAAAAGTTTCACACTTATTCCATCTATGCCTGTTGATTTCCCATTTTTCAGCTCTTTGATAAAGGTGTAGACTTTTTGGCTACTAACCTGCTGAAAATGAAGCACTGAAGTTGTCTGGTTGGGTAAGGTAGCTTGCGTTGATGTGACTCTTTTAAATTTCTCTGCTAGCTTACTTGCAATATTCACAAAGTAATGATTGAAATGCTCTGCGATTTTGAGACTATCCGTTTCATCATTTCCATTTATTTCCAACCTTTTGATTTGAGATTGTTTGGTAATTTTATTTGGAACCAGTTCTTTAAGATTTTTCCACATCTGTTTTGGGTCATCTTTGGAATTTTCTATGAGCTCATTGAAGTGGCTTTTCTTTTCCTGATTCTTCTTGTTGTTCACTTTATTTCTCAATTTTCTATATTTCAACCAATCCTCCTCTCTACCTGTCCTTGCTGAGATTACCTTTGCATGATCTATCTCTTTCATAAGAAGTAATAACTCATCAGAGAAAATATTATTTATCCTATTTTTAACTCTAATTGTTACTTTTGGAGCATGTTTATCTGCCACTCCTAGAAACTTTTCAGTGAGAATAGTTGCTGCATCATCAAAATTTTGTGAGTTGTACATTTCTGTCAAATCCATTGCTTCAAGATCTTCATTGAACTTATTTTCATCAAACTTCTTAAATGATCTTGTTTCAATTATTCTTGGGGGCATCTAATTTTCTTTCCTTTTCTTATTGCATATAGCATGTAATGATCACTTATTGCAGTTTTAATAATTCCACAGTCTTTGATAAAATGCTCAGCAGTGCAGATGAAAATATCAATCAGAGATGATGAAGTTGCTGTTTCTCTGGTTGGGTTTTTAATTAACTGTGCCCCACCCATGATATTACATGTGTCCTTAACCAGTGATGACAAAGCATTGGATTTCAACATATTGCAGTTGAAATCACCAAAAACATGCACCTCCTTGACTTCTTTCAGTTTACTCTTAACTTTTGCCAGATAATTATACACTGCCTCCATGTCTTCCACATCTTTGCCATTGTTAGGTGGTCTATACAAACTGCATGCTATTAATGGGCTACTATTTTTTAAGCAGATCTTTATCCAAACAGCTTCAATACCTTCTTCTTCCCATTCTTTTACTAGGTATGCTTCTATTGTCTCTTTAACATACAAAGGTACCCCACCTCCATGTCTTGACCTATCATTTCTAAAAACTGAGTAGCCATTAATATGGATATCTTCATCTCCAATATCTGCAGCTATTTTTGTCTCATTCAAGCTCAATATGTCAAATCCTACTTTTTCCGCTAACAGTCTCATATAGTCTAACTTGGATAATAAACCATTGATGTTAAGGTGAAGCATTTTCAAGACACTCTTTTCCTTTATTTGCTGGAAATCTACCTCCAGAAAAGCAGGCATATCGACACCATTTGAATAGTCAGAATTATCGATCTGATATTCTATCACTCCATTGTTGATATTAGAAAATGGCAGATTAGTTGAGCAACATCGCCTGCATGTCCATGGAAACTCATCAAGCTTTGCAAGATCTTTATACTTCTTTCTGGTTATTCCTTCACAGTGAATGTGAACTTCCCCATTGCATGCATCACAGGACACAGCTTTATGGTTTCTGGCAACTGGTCTGAAGCAAATGGAGCACGGGTGTTTAACTGGTCCAGGATTTAAACTGATGTCTCCGCTGAGAAGTATAGTCATAATCAAAACATACTTTCTAAGTGTACAAGTTGACTTTTCATAGACGCTCCTTTGTTTCCTCTGTTTCCTCATCATCAACCTCGACTTAGGCGTTCCCTGATTTAGGCCATGCATATTGGCAGAAGCGTTCTCCCATGTTTTCATTGCTCCAAGCAAACTACCAATAGCTCCAGATGAAAACCTATGTTGTTGTTCGGTTCTTCTTTTGAAAGAGTCGAAAAATTTGACTTTGTAAGTAGCTGAGGCACAAAACTGAGCCAGACACATGCAAAATACAGCAAGAACAAGCGGTGTTACACCCACCATCTTGAACTATCATCGTGATCAACTATCATAAAGGAGGTGGTGCTGGTCCCAGTGGTTCCAGTGGCCCCAGTTTTGGACGAGTCAAGAGTCTCATAAGTTTTAAGAGAGAAAAGGGAATTCAGTGGAAAGATAGTGTGTCGAAAAAGGGCAAAGGGATGGCTCTCCCACAAAAATCTATAAGCAAAGAAGTTGTTATTAATATTGGCATTGCTGAATGGCATCCGAAAACTGATAGTTTGAGAAAGAAACATGGGAAACGTTTGGTGCTGAGGGTGAATGTACTAGATCCTTCTGTAACATTATTGGAAAAAGCTATCAATAAATGGAAGGCATATCATAGCAATTGCTACAATGAAGATGTTGAATATGTACTACTAGTTCAGCATTTCTAGGAAGCAGTTTACATCCCAGGCTCACAGAGTGAACATTTTACAATTGGAAGATATCAGGAGGAAGTCGGCAAAGACTTTAGAAGAATAGCATTGTATATTTGTGCCAAAGCAGATTTTGACTTGCATTTCAATAGTAATCCCGGTGAAGGATACCTTCTGTATCAAGAGAATAAATCATTTGATAGCAATGATAGCATTCTCGAAATACCAGCTTTCAATAACAGCAACTACTCCATTAAAGAATCACCCAGCAATTCACAGGTAACCAAAGATCATGAGCTAGCATTGTCTCTGCATGCTACTTTAAACAAGGATATTGTAGATGATGACATTGAATTGGCTGATGGTATGGAGACGTCAAAAAAGGGAGTAATGGAGCTACATGATACTTCACAAGTTGTTCAAGAGTTACATGAGAAAGTCCTGCAAACTGAGCAAATATTTCTAACAACAAGACGAGAAGTACCCATTAACCGCATTATCCAACTGTGGCAACGAGAAAGGAAGCAGAAGCCAGCAAACAGCAGAGTTGTTGTCAAGTTTCTGGGCGAATTAGGAATTGATACTGGTGCTTTATCCAGAGAGTTCTTTGCAGACACAATGAAAGATATTGGTAAATCTTTGTTCCCGAAGGGTACCCCAGTCCATTCGACATTTTTCATAAAAAATGGAGCATTTAGGACTGCAGGAGAGATTATTGCAGCTAGCATTGCACAGAATGGGCCTCCTCCTTGCTTCTTGGAAGAGGTTGTGTACAACGCTATGATTAATCCAGATGTAGATTTGAGTAGCCTAGATCCTTCTCTCCATTTAACATCTTCAGAGAGGGAAGAAATTGCTGAAATCAGAAGCAATTTCATGGATTGTCACGATCTAATCCTTGATCATGGATATACTGGTCCATTAAAGGAAGAAAAAATTGAAGATATTGTTGGCTCCATTGTTGTGAGTATGGTTAGCAGAAGGCAACTGGCATTAAAAGAGTTGATGGAAGGGTTTCAAGCATATGACTTGAAGAAACACTTGATGAACAATTCAAAGTTACGTCAAGCTCTTTTCATCAAGGGAAAGGCAGATGAGGTTGATGCCAATTACTTGGTAAACCTGCTGTATCCTGATTTTCCTGAGAAAGATAACCAACATAGAGCTGCTGAAGACCAAGTACTAGACAACTTTCAAGATTTTATCTCTTGTCTGGAAGATCAAAAGATGTCAAGTATTGCTTCTGCTGTAGCCTGGAATTATGATGACGGAGATGATGAGTACAAAGAAAGTAATGGAGAGGAAAGGTATCAGTGTGCAGACCTGACACCAGCAGGAGTGATGCAGTGGTTGGCAGGAAAGGGCCATAGGGATCTAACTGAAAGCAATATTAAGATTACTGTTAAATTCAACCATTCGTGTAGGGAAGCCAACCCTAAACACACAGTTTGCTATCCAGTTGTGGGTGCTTGTGTGTTGGAAATCACACTTCCTGCTGTACACATGGTCAAATATGAAGAATTTAAAGACATTTTTATGACGGTTTACTGCAAAGGTCAAGCATTTGGTCGGTCTTAAGAACTGTTGATATTTTGATGTTGATGCATAACTTTTTATTAATTATTCTGTTCTATTTCAAAAACATGTTTATTTCAAGTTATATTTTGTGGCCTTTTACATTGAAAGATTGTCATTATTAGCTTTTCTAAAATACTCAAAACAATTCAGGATAAACAATGCACGTACCGGCCATGTTCACTCTGCATTATGTGAATGGATGGCGTATCTGAATAGCGAAATGTTTACTCTTGACCTGTTTTGAGTACCAGTATATTTTCACTAGGTGAGAGGGTATTCCTAAATTTTTATGATAAGGTGGCTAAGGTTGATATATTTTTATACTACATTCTAAAGTTATTGTTACAGTTAAGTTCATGGGAAGATATTTTGAATATATGCAATCAAGAGAGTTTTTGAAAATTAATGCCTTGTGAATACTGAAAAGAGCATTGTCCTATATTCCATTTACGGCTAAATTTGTGATTGTTTTATAAAGATCTAGACCAGTCTTCCAGTCATTAGCTGCAGTCAATTGCAATTCATCTATGACATATTGGAAGTGCTCCTCATAGTCTGAGTTGTTATCACTGGCTTCAACAAGATGAGAGTAAGCATAATCCAAGTCTGCATTTGTCACAGGCACAATAAGATCGCTGATACCACCATGAAACTCTGGGATTGTGTACAAGGCATCTGGTCTCCCACTGACTGTATCAAATCTGGATTTCCTTATGTAATGAATGTTCCAGTTATTCTTTATTTCATCAAGACTTGTTTGTACTATTTTTGCAAAACAAAACCACAAACATTCTTTCTGAACCGGATCAAACATGTTAAGATCACCTTTAGACTCCAAATCTTTAAAGAAAGAAATCCACCATGATGACCAGCTTTTCTTGAGAAAACTCCAGCATCCCTCAATCCGCTGATTACGGGGAGATGGAACATACTTATGACTGTCCACATCATCTGTAAAGAATGAATGAACTCCAGCCATTATGCCATTTTCTGTGCCCAAATCAGTGTATAGCTCTTTGGGACAACCTCCTTGCGCACGAACAGTTTCCAAGTAATATGCAGCTATATTGTCAGGCAAATTGTTGGAACGTGTGATGTACAGCCATAAAACTTTCCTGCTATAGCCATCGATGCATCCATGTATCGGGAAGCCAAATGGCTTTAGCTTGTCGTACCCATCAGCATGCCAAACTTCATTTGGCCCAGGGCAGATGTATTCACGCCTACGCAGCTTATGACTCTTTCTGGTTGCTACTCCATCAGGATCAACCTCACGCACAATTTCCTCTACAGCTTTTCTTGGTACTCGTATACCTCGCTGCTGTAGCGCATGCCAAACGCTGCGGTAGCCCCAAGAACTTCCAGGTCCATCAAGGATTTCCATGATAGAATTTCTTAATGACTGACGATTATATTCCACCTTGTTTCTTCTAAGGTTGTATTGTTTGAGCTTTCGTTTCAGCTGAGCAAGGCTAAGATTTATGTTGTGATCTGTTTTCATCATTTCACAAATCTGTTGGTACTTGTGTCCTTTATAAAATAGTGATTCCAGTATTACTCTTTCGTTGTCCGCCATCTTTTCAAACAGCAATCGGCATTTAATAGAAGCCAGTGTCTGTTGGCGGTCATCTCTTAATAAAGCCCATGGAAATAATAATTATACATGAGCAAATTGATATTGTACTGGGTTGTTTTCTATTGTAAAATTGAAATTGCCGTGAGCAAATTGATATTGCCGTGAGCAAATTGAAATTGCCGTGAGCAAACTGAAATTGTCGTGATCAAATTGAAATTGCCGTGAACTTTTGGGCGACCGTAATTTTCAGTTCCTGAGAGGGGTTAACCACAAGCATCTTGCTAAGTAAATTCTGCCGTAATTGGCTAGCTATTTTCAGAAAAGCTGCCTCACTTTCAAATAGAAAATCCGCTGAGTGAAAGCGCCCCGCTTTCAATACCGCACGAAGTCACTCTCCTGCTGAATTTTATCCTTGTCTCATTTCTTCTCTCGGGACTGATATGTTTGACAATTAAAGGTTAATAATTTAAGTCAGATTTCCTGAACACCAACTTACTGCTTACGTAGCTTAAAAAGTTTGGGAAAAATCTCACCAAAAGTGAAGTCGGAATCGGAAATCAAACTGAGTGAAGAAATGAAGGTAACATGTGTCGCACAGAGAGTAATTTCCTTAGAGAAAACTTATTTTTGAAGAGTGTTGCGTTTTTAGAATTGCGAACCAACATAATATAATATACTGTCACGTAGTCTTTCCTGTTATTTTTTTTTTGATTGGGTCAATCCTCTGTCTTTTCAACACTCATAATCCTTGTCAATAACAAAGCCAAGAGATATGGCCTACATTCCAACATTTGTTGTCAGTGAATTGAGACGTTGCACATATTGTTCTGAGAATGTCATGCATATGATTTTTGCTTATTTTATCCAAAAATAAGTCTTCCAAGGAACAGCTTTCCTTTTTTGCAGCTATGATCGCCATTTTGAGAATAATAATAAAAATAACCCGACCCGCGCGATGCTTTGCCATTTTCACATGGTGGAACGGCGATTAGGACAATGGAAATTGCATTTGATCAATCAAATCATCTGGCAGAAGGTTGCCAGATAGATTTGATTGGTTACTAAACAACAGACAAGGAGAAGATAAAGAGGATTACAGTTTATGAACACGAGGCTTTTACAAGCTTTCGTTCATTGTTGCGCAGACTCTACTCTTCACGTTTGAAGATTTTGAGGCTGCACGCAGGCTACATAGAGCGCTAACGGCAATCCTCCATCTGTGAGCGTGTGAAAATTTCCAGGCCAGCCACCTCAAACAAAATGGTGGACAAAACTCTACAGCTAGAGCTTCACATATTGAAGTCAAAGTATATTGATACTTTTAATTTTCAATTAAAAACCTCAAAGAAATTATCTTTAAAGTATTCTGTTATGTTCATTATACTGAAAATTCATTGTTGCTCTTACAATATTATGACAACTAGGGGTCATCATTCGCTTCGCTCGTTCGCTCCAGCCCATCAAGGGAAAAAAGCTTAATCTGGTTGGTGCGCTACATTCGCTCCCGCTCATGCCCATCCATTAGATTGGCTCGCTCTGCTCGCCTAAGAGTGTTTTATCAACAAAGGGTGATTGGATGGCGCGAACTGCATTCGCTGGCGCTCATGCCACGTCTAATTGATTGGTTTGCTGCGCTCGCCTGATAGTCTGTTGTTGAGATTAGTTAACTGGTTGGTATGCATGCACGTGTTCTATTCGCTTTCGCTTATGCTTTTTGGGGTGTATAAATAGAGACTGACAGATTAGCCTCGTTTTGAGAAATGTAGCCTCGTATTGGTGGACAGGCTAAAATGGATCATATAGTGGCAATAGACCTCTGAAACACAATACTTTTGGTGTAAGGTTAATGAAAAGCTAATTAATGTAAATCGAAGTTAACTTAAATTTGACTAATATACATAGGTCATAACAGATGAGGTTTGATATCGGGCAAGAATTTCATTTCAATCACAATGATATAGGTAATACATTGTCATTTTAGCAGTTTCCCATTTCAGTCAATTATTATGAGGCAATAGCCTGTCACAAAAAGCTAGTGAAATTAAAATGTGATTGGAACTTACCTAGGCAGAATTCTCTCTCCATGAGTTTGTTAAGGGTTCCATTTATTTTTCATATATGTTGTAGTAAAGGTTTGTTTGAGTCATTTGACAATTGCATGGTGTGATTAGCAAACATTAGTGACATTGACAGCTTTGGTTCAGCACTTCAGCATTTGTTTGCTAAGTATCATATGGGAAAAAAGGAATAATTAATAGTGCCAAATAATACAGGACAATAGAACAATATAATAGTTGTGAAGCCGCATTGATTGATCCCCTTTCTGGATTACTTCAAAAACATGTTTGAAATGCAAAATCTGTGAAAATTATATTTATGCTTTGCTACATAACTTGACGTACTAATAGAAAGAGGTAGATAGAGATTGTTTATCAATTAGTGGAAACAAACTTTCATGTTGTTGTAATATATTTTCATTGGCTTTCTGCATTTGGGCAAGTGTTCATGTAATGCATGAATTATTAATTAGATCACCTGACAGTGTGTGTATGTAACATCCAGGTTAGTTTTCCTAGAGCTTAAAAATTTTTTACTGTAAACATCATTACAGTAGCTTCCCTGACATACAACAATGAAACTAAACGGGAAAAGCCTTTGAAGATGATTTTTATGTCATTCATCATTAATATTGGTAAAAAACTTCCGTTAACTTTAGTTTCCAGATGTTGATGTATGTAACACATCGAGGCAATGGCACAAAGGAATCCATAAAGTGGTAAATACTGAAAGAATTATTTTCAGTCCAAGCTGGCACTCGTAGGCACATATAGTCAGGGCACCAGAAATTTATTTTTGAATCAGCGAAACTGTAAAGTTGTAAAACAATTGTTAAGGTTTGCATGGCCTAACCGAAGAAACTGTCGTGTCGTGTGTCTGGGCAATCAGTGAAGTTTGGATGGCCTAACAAAAATTAAGCTGGTGATTGAATTGCAAATGGTTAAATATAAGATGTAAACGTATTCACCTACCTGTGAGACACATTGAAAATGCTCTCTGTAAATCTGGAGATAGTTTTGAAACTTAAAGTTGTCCTCTTGATAATTTTTTGTGATGCCAAAGTTAAGCTGATTCATGGCATTTCAAAAGTTAGCGGTGCCATTGATGGAATTGAGGCCAAAGTCTTTTCAATGTGATACAATGGCCTCGTTTCAATGTGAGATAAACTTCTATTATTGGTTAAGATAAACTACAGAAATGCATCTCATTAAAAATTAACATTGATGAGGTTATTAGACACAAACAGAGAGTAGATTAATCCTGCAAATTTTTTATATATGTAAAAAAATTACATTAGTAAAAAATAGTAACCAGTTAATTATTATTCTTGACAGTTATCAATGGATGGTGAAGATGAATGAGAGATAATTGGTCCTGTATGTAGATTGTATTAATGTCTTCATTCATCATGTGGAGTGTCCAGCGATGTTGACAGAATTGTTCAATATCAAATTCGCACTCGCGTGGCACAAATCAACGACACTGATGTCTGTTCTCTCGATGCTTCGCGCTTTCTCACCATTAAGTTTGGTCATAGTAAAAAAAGAAGATTGCCGGTTACATTAGTTTAAAGCTCAAACACCAACTTCAAGGGGTAACCTTTGTTCGTGGTTTCCTTGGTGTTCATGAAAACTGCAATTTTAATTTGGAATATGTAATACTACATATTGAAGAGTTAAATTTAATAAGTACATTAGTTATCATTAGTTATTGGGATGAGAGAGGGATAATCTTAATGTTGTATGCAATTTCTTATCCAAAAGCTATTTTCAATGGAGAGATTGCAGTTTTCACAGAGAAAAGGAAAGCCATACTCCCATAGGCAATATCGGAGAGCATGGCAAAGCATATCTCTTTTGATACAGGCGCTACGCAGGACCCAGATCGTGTTGTTGTTGATAAACACCCCCGGACACTGGAGTGTTGTGAAAGTGTCCGGATCGTTCTTGGTGGATCTTATTACCTGGAGTGGCGTGGCAAACCAGGAATGAATGTTCATCACACCATAAAGTGCAACAAAGCCGATCCGGTAGAACCACAATCTGAGCCCTCGGGTTTGGTGTGTGTTTTGGTAGACGCCTTTGAGAGCAACGCGATTAATGCTCAAAAGTTTGTGAAGACCTTTACAGGACTTCTTGGAAGGCAATATTTTTTGTCTTCATGTGTGTTTCCTGTGGGAGGAATACTTTAAGCCCGTCAAATGATGTTGCTCTGGATGGCCACATATAACTGACCATGTGTGAACACGGGCTCAGGTAAATACAAACCAACATACCTGAGAGATTGTCCCTGTGCCTTGTTGATAGTACGGCAGTATGCTAGTCTGACTGGAAATTGCCGTCGTTTGATGTTTAAAGGCATCTCAGTGTCTTGTGTTGACATTGTTATTCTGGGAATCGTGACCTGCTGGCCTCTGTGTTCCTTCGTGATGATCTCTGCTGTGATCACGCTACGTCAGAGATGGCGTACAATGAGTCTGCAAAGACCTTTCTTTGGATTTAGATTCCTCAGAAGATCGATTGTTGCACCAACCTTAAGCAAAGAGAGTTGCAAAAAACAATGTGTATTGCATTATAGTACTGTGATAATGAAGGATAATTAAGCTTAAAAAAGTGCTATTAGTGTGAACTTCATTTCATGTATACGTAATTATTACATAGGAAGATTATACCTTGAGTCTAAGTCGGTGTAACGGAAATCCAGTAGGAGTTAGATTGTTGATAAACTCAATTGGACATGCCGCCTCCTCATCTGGATCCTCTGTTGTCACACTGTCTGTGCTGTAGTATGTTCTTTAAGGAGTTTGTAGTCTTTCCAGAATGATGTCATTTATTTGATGTGAAAAGTCATTCTTTGGGGTAAGACAACAACGTTCTGACATGGTTACCGGATCCAGCATGAGGTGGGATTGTGGTGTGTTAGGCTCGGGATATATGAAGTTGAGCATTGCCTCTCGCGAAGATGTGCATATTTGGTGTGGCAAAGTGATATTGTTGAGTGCATCATGTGGTTCTTGTTTATTGCCGAGTCTTAGGAGCCATTCTGAGAATTCTCTGTAAGATTCATCTTGAACAGCTCTCATGTTTGTGTGCAGGCGATGTTGTTGAAACTGTGCCCACAAATCACTGATTTGATATGATTTAAGACTCTCTGATACGATTTTCTCCCTTCCTGCTTTGGGAACAACAGGTAAGACCTGTCTGAAATCGCCACCAAGTAACATGAATTTGCCACCAAATGGCTTTTCAACTTGTCCGATATCCCGAAGCAGTCTGTCAACTGCTTGTAATGCCAATACTGGTATCATTGAAGCTTCATCCCATATGAACAGGGTTGTCTCACGCAACAGCTGTGCTCTTCGGCTCTGTCTCTTGACATTGCATGTTGATTCGAGTTTCAATGGTATTGGAATTTGGAATTGTGAATGCGATGTTCTGCCATTGATACGTAGTGTTGCTGCAATTCCTAACCAAGCCATACACTGAACTTTGTGTCCAGAAGCATTGGGGTTCCGAACCAACGTGTCGTAGAGAAATGATTTCCCTGTGCCAGTTGGTCCATCGGGAAAGTGACAGTTCTGTTCTGATTGCACTTGTTGTTCTGGATTCAACGCAGCGCGCATTTGTTCTCCTTGCTCTCTTTCATTTTCAACATCCATGTGATCCTCCTCTGAAAACACAAACCATAGTTAATTTGGTATGAATAGAAGCATATATTGGCTGAGTAATTACAGTGAGTATCATCATGTTAAGTTGTAAATCACCTTATTCTGGAATCACAAAGTCGGCCGGTAGCTGAGAAAGGTGATCGTAGTTGGTGATTGACAAACCATCAACCTTCAAATTGTTGTCAATATCAAGTAGACATTCATACATGTGTCTGCCTTGAAAGGTTATGTCTTGAAAGGTTATGTGACAATGTCTGGTCGATCATTGGTCTTCTTAGACGGATGAATGTTTTCTTCAATCTCCTTCCATATAGGATTGGCAGTCATTGTGAGGAAGATGTCTGTCTTGCCATATTTCCTTACGATTGTCATTGCATCTTAAAAATGTTGATACATGTTTCTTTGGCTGCCTTGAAAGGATGACGGTAGAATGATAACACGGCCAACATCAATATGTACGGGCTGATTCAGATTGTTAGCCCTGGCCATCTGATTTTCGATTTCAGCTCTTCTGTGGAGATGATCCATCAGGCCACGATATGTGTCAACACGAAGCTGACATTGGTTTTTCATAATCCAGTGCAGTTTATTGCCTTCTATCTTCGTATATGCATCTACCAGATACTGTTGAAATAGAAGTGATGCAATGTGGATGGTTGAGAATGCATCCCTGACCTGGATTTTGTATGAATAGTATTTGGTGAGGGTTAGTCTGGTACGACAATCACGATTGTTGTGGTGTTGACCTCTGACGTTGGCAGTAGGCAATCGTTAAAGGTCCAAACCGTATCCTCTATCACCGTGAAAAAACATAAATGGATACGGCAGAGAATCGCCAATGAGACTGGTTGGGTAAATCTTCATAAGATCTCTGTGTCTTGTTTGTATCTGCAATTCTCTGTCATCAGGATTTGGTGCACCTCCATTTTGTACAGTATATATAGCTGCAATTTCTTTGGCAGATTATCGTATCTGCGATCCTGTTCTGGGCGACCTGTTATGATCATTATGAATGTCGGAACAGGCTGATTGTTTGCAATAGCTTGCTGCCGCTGTTCCTCCAATATTTCACCCATACTTTGATAATGTTGTGCAAATCGATTGACTGCCATTAATTCATTCTGGAGAAGTGCAACGATGTCCAAATCAAGACGTTGGTCTCTTGCAGTATTTTGCTGTTCCTGCAATGCTTGTTGCGTATCCATGATGTAGAGTTCTGCGTATTTTCTGGATCTGTTTGTTTCTGTTACATGTGTCAATGATCAAGAGCATAAGTTAGGGAATTAGAAATTCAACTGTAGCCAGCATAAACGAATACTAAGTTTTAATGATAATGACTGGAATCATATTGTTTCCATTACCTGTCATGTGATATGCTTTTCCGTGAATTGTGATAACTGGTGGTCCAGCTCTGGCATGACGTACAATATTAGCCTTCCATGATGCCATGGCCATTAGTGAGTTGTATTGGCGGACGTGCTTTAAGAAATGTTTTCATTCGGCAGTATCACCAGTGTATAAGTGCATGACACTGTTTGGAGGTGGTTGAATTAGATCCAGAGCGATTAAACCTCCCATGCAACACTTGTTGTATTGTTTTCGGGAGTTAAGTTCTTCTTTGAAGTACTTTGCACCACAATGAATGCATGTTCCGGTCATTTTATTCAAGTGGTGTGGTAATGGGGAGAAGAGGATGAGGTGTTCAGGTTCATTGTTCTCGGGGACAGTGTTGTCAACTTGCATTTGCTGATGTGCAACTGGTTCTGGTATCTGATTTTCATCTTGTACTGGAACTGTGTCGTGCATCTCGATGTCTGCAGGCTGTTCTGCTGCTTGAAGCTCTTGGTTCTGAATGGGAAGCTCTGGCTCCATGTCCACCTCCATCGGCTGTATCTGTGGAAGGGGATACTGTGACATATTTGTAGCATATCGTGTCGCGGTTTTGTGGTTTTGTAAAGTTTTCTTGATCGTGACTAAAGAAAAACGGAAGCCAGTGTGTAAGACGAGAAGGTTAGAGTAAGAAGTAGATTTTTGTGATTCGAGAAAAAAAAGATATATATGCACTCGTATGAAAGTTTGTAGTATCTCTTGTGGATTTCCTTTAAAGAACTCAGATAGATAGTCAGATCGTGACATTTGGTGGCCAGTGTGGGTCGAAAAAGGAAATTGTAATCGATAATGGAAAGAGAGATGGAGGAAGGCAGACAGACGCACAATTTTGATTTGGCCACAACAGCAGAAGACCCGAACGAAATGCTACAACATCTTTTTCGGTACCAGACAGGGGTAGAACAAATGGAGAATAACCCCAGAGAACGGCAAATGCGAAGTTTACCCGAAATTAGAGCAAGGGATGCAGGACGTATAAAGCCCAGAAGATCAGTAATTGACATAAAGCGGTTCCACGGAGAAGATAAAGAAGATGTCACAGAATGGCTGGCCAACTGGAATCGCACAGTACGAGCCAACGCATGGAAGACAGAAGAAGAAAAGGTAATGATACCTTTGTATTTAGAGGGAAGGGCAAGCCAGTTTTTTAGAAACTTGCCCGAGAGTATTATCCAAAATCCTGCATTGTTGAAACAGGAATTAGAAAAACATTTTAATTCCCCATCACAAAGATCTCAGGCAAAACATTTGATAGGCGACAGATACCAGCGGCAAAACGAGGGCGTAGCAGAATTTTATGATGATATCTGCAAACTCGTTCACCGAGCCTGGTGTAATAAATCTGTAGAATTCAGAAATGAAAAGTGCCTCGAGTATTTCGTAAAGGGGCTGAAGCCAACTATTAAAAAGATATTTTGGGGAGAAGAAATCGATGTTTTGGACGAAGCGTTTCAAAAAGCACGCACGCGTGAGCTCTATTTGCAATCAAAGAGCAATAAGTTCGACATCAGAGCAGCTGAATCTGATTTTCAAACAAAGCCAAAAGTAGAAGTAAACCAAACAGATTCCGGTATTGAAAGTCAAATGCAAGCACTTTTGAAAAACATGCAGGCAATTATGAAAAATCAAGAAACACTTCTTGAAATGCAACTCCAGAATTTTCAAAGTAGGCCAGGTCCCTTTGCAAGACGCAATGAAAACCCAAGTTACAGGAAACCACACTGGGATGTGGAATGCTGGAACTGTGGTGAAAAAGGCCATTTCCGAAATAAATGTCCCAGGGCCCCGCAGAATGTACACCAGGATCCACGGCATGTAGAGGGGCGAACAAATCAACAGGACTGACTAGAGGGATATGAGGATTTCGCAGCGAAATCAAAGGAAGGAAATATCGAGGGAAACAATCGCGATTTGCTACTAGAGAACATAAACATTTTTAACATAAACTTTGATAAAAAAGCTGTGAAAGAGCACGGTTACGTTCAAGGACTGCTTAACGGTGTTGAAGCGATGTTGTTAATTGACACAGGAGCAGATATTTCCATAATGTCTACAAATATGTTTCAAAGAATGAGCAACACACCAGAGTTGAATAAGACAAACATTTCAATGTTTGCTGCAAATGGATCATCGTTGCACGTTTTGGGAACTACAGAATGTACTATTGAATTGAACAGTCGCGTTTTTAAACATACCGTTGTTGTTGTTGAAGGGTTTAATTACGAATTTTTGTTGGGCAAAGACTTTTTAACAGAAAATCAAGCTGTCGTCGACTTCGGTAATCTCTGTTTGAAGATTCAAGAATTAACCGTCAAATTTGCGAAACCAACTTCTCGAAAAACTGTTCGTCTAGTAGATAGCCTCCACATGAAACCGAGGTCAACATGTGCCATTCAAACTAAATGTGAAGCACCAATAAAAACTGGCGATCTGTTGATAGAAGGAGGTTTTTTGAACGATAATTCATTGTTTGTTGCAAGAATCTTAACAAAGGTACGGCCGAGTAATGGAAAAATAACGGTACAAATTTCGAACATAACAGAACAAGCTGTTTTTCTTGCAAAAGGTTCCCCAATAGCAGACGTTGAACTTTTTCATGAAACAGTAACGAGGAATACTGTTGGGAACATGATAAATTCAGTAGAAGCAGAGATAGGTTTGGTACTCACGGAACAGGATATTGACATAAAACATTTAACACCAGCAGAAAAAGATCAACTTTTGAACTTGCTTAATCAGATGAACATTGTTGCACCGGCTAAAATGGGTAGTGTTGATACAGTGGAGCATTCTATAAATGTGGGGGACGCAAGACCCATTAAACAGTGCCCTACCGAGTACCAATAACTAAAAGGGAAATAATAGATCAGGAGGTAGAAAAAATGCTTGTACAAGAAGTCATCAGGCCGTCAATGAGTCCTTGGTCGTCTCCTATCGTCTTGGTTAAAAAACACGATGGTTCAACCCGTTTTTGTGTTGACTATAGGAAGGTTAATTTGGTCACCAAAAAGGACGCATACCCTCTTCCTCGTATCGACGAAACTTTGGATGCCTTAGGGGGCGCAAATTATTTTTCTACGCTGGATTTACAGAGCGGTTATTGGCAGGTGCCATTGGAGGAAAGCTCCAAAGAAATAACTGCATTCTCTACGGCAAAAGGCCATTACGAATTCAATGTAATGCCCTTCGGTCTATCAAACGCAGCGTCCACATTTCAGCGGCTGATGAATTTCGTTTTGACAGGGCTTCACTGGAGCCAGTGTTTAGTTTACCTCGACGATATCATCGTATTTGGGAAGTCCTTCGCAAAACACCAGGACAGGCTTGAGACAGTTTTGAGTCGCTTAAAAGATGCTGGTCTCTCAATAAAGCTAAGCAAGTGCCAATGGGCAAAGCCGGAGGTGAAGTACTTAGGACACGTAATTAATGGCGCGGGAGTATCGCCTGATCCCGCAAAAATGGTTGCTGTACGAGATTTCCCAGTACCAGGAAATCGAACGGATGTCCGCGCTTTTCTGGGCTTAGCTTCGTATTATAGAAAGTTTATCCCAAACTTTGCAAGTGTCGCAAGACCACTCACGAACCTCACAAAAACGAAGGTGCCAGCGGTTTTTCGATGGACAGATGAGGCACAGGAATCTTTCAATGAGTTGAAACGGAGGTTGATGAATGCACCTGTATTGTGTTGCCCAGACTTTAAACAGCCTTTTATACTACAAACTGATGCAAGTAATAGCGGTCTGGGAGCGGTATTAGCTCAAATTCAAAATGGGAAGGAGGTTGCGATAGCGTACGCCAGTAGGCAATTGAAGTCTAGCGAACAAAATTACGCAACGATCCAAAAGGAATGTTTGGCGGTGGTTTGGGCCATCAGATACTTTCATCACTACCTATATGGACAACCTAGTTTTACTGTGGTAACTGATCATTGCCCTTTGAAATGGCTATGCAAAATGCAACCGAAAAACCAAATGATCCAAAGATGGATGTGCGAAATACAAGGTTATTCTTTCATCGTAAAGCACAGGGCAGGCACAACAAATGGGAACGCTGATGCGTTGTCAAGATGCCCAATTACGTCCGATTTGCAGGAACAGGAAGGCTGTGAAAGCAAATTCCTCGTCGCAGCGTTAGAAGCAATCGACATCAGTCGCTCGCAGGATGAAGACAGCGATGTTAAGGAGCTGAAGGATTTTCTGTCGCACGGAATACTCCCAAGCGAAGAAAGGAGTAGCGACAGAATAAGAAATTTCTCAAGTCAGTATATTTTAGAAGAAGATGTTCTATATCATCTATGGTCTCCAAAGGTAAGAGGAGTTTCGACAAGGCCGAGGAAGCAATTAGTAGTACCCAAGAAGGAAATCGGAAAGCTACTCGTATATGGCCACGACAAGCTTGGGCACCCAGGGTTCATGAGAACCTTTTCACGGTTAAGGGACAATTATTTTTGGGTTTCCATGAAGAAAGATGTTGCTCGACATTGCAAAAATTGTAAAAGCTGTGCGGCAAGGAAATCCCCAAAGAGACCGCAGACGGTACCACTCAATCCAATAAAAGTCCAGGCACCGTTAGAAATAGTAGGTATCGATTTCGTCAGGCCGTTACCAGTGACTACGAAAGGCAACAGGTACGTTCTGACGATGCAGGACCACTTCACCAGATTTCCAGCTGCCTATGCACTGGAAGAGGCAAACGAGTATAAAGTCATCGAATGTATTCAATCATTTGCAAATGATTTTGGATATCCCAAGACGATTTTATCCGACCGTGGAGCAGCATTTTTATCCGATTTAGTAAAAAGAGCTTGTAAAATCATAGGAATAAATCATTCTGCAACAACATCGTATCATCCACAAGCGAACGGTTTATGTGAAAGATTCCATTCAACGCTAAAAACTGCTTTATCTCTTGTAATCGATAAGGGGAAAACAAATTGGGACGTATTTCTACCCGATATGGTGACTGCGTATCGTATGACACCACACACAGTTACAAAAGAGACTCCCGTGTTCCTTATGTTTGGGAGACAGTTCAAGGTGCCCCCAAGCGTGCAATTTCAGGCACCTGTACGATTATACACCGACGATTTTGTTACAGAAAGGCAGAATAACCTAAGACAAGCTTACGAACTAGTTCGCGAACTGAATCAAACAGAGAGAGACCGGCATAAAGCGATTTACGACAAGAAACACACAGCTGAAGAATGCGAATTCAAAGCGGGAGACTCGGTTTATTTTAAAGCAGGAGAAAAGAAAACAGGGCTAGACAGAAATCATTGGGAAGGACCCTACATCATCGAAAAAATTATTTCGAAAGAAAATGTTAAGTTGCAGATGGGCAACTCTCGTAGGCACCCAGTAGTACACGTCAATCGGCTAAAGCCAGATAAAGCGGACAATACAGAGAAAATATGCGAAGAGGTAGTAGAAATAATGGATAAGATGAGGTCAAGAAATGATAAGGGTCGCTTAGAGACTAAGTACTTCGTCTTATTAAGGAATGGAGAATCACTTTGGATGGACGATGCACATTTGCCGAACGAGTTACTAGAAACCTATAACCGGAAATAAATTGTTTGTAGCTATTTAGCGCGTTTTGTTGAGAAAGGACTCAGAACTATTATATATTCACGTTTTGTTGAGAAAGGACTCCTATTTGATTTTTAAACCTTAAGTTCTTCGCATTGTTTACATTACCCGAGATGCTTTACGTTTTCGCTGCGCAGTGGACGAAAAAGAATCGCAGAATTTTTGTGGATGTCGCCCAATCGTTGCTGTAGTATCGCGTTGTGACTATTTCTCAGAAGAACTTAGATACTTCAGAGTAATTTATGGAGCAGTAGATATTAAGAGTCTTGTGAAAGTCTTTTACTGTAATCCTTTACACATGGAGACCGGAGTTAGAGAATTTGTGTTGCAATTGTTTCATTGTTGCTGCGAAGTCGATTCGTTGGACGTACCACATACATTGGTCTTAATCGCTGTCTGTTCGTAGCTCTTACAGATTTTGTAACCCTTAGAGAAGGCTCTTAGAAGAGAGGCCTGGGTTGAAGAAATAAGATTTCTCGAAGATTGCAGTCGATTTGAGAAGACATTTTATCGGCGGACTTAGTGTAATACTCGGAACTTTTAGATAGTATTTCTTGCGAGCGAGAAATCCAATCTAAGGGGGGAGGTGTGACATATTTGTAGCATATCGTGTCGCGGTTTTGTGGTTTTGTAAAGTTTTCTTGATCGTGACTAAAGAAAAACGGAAGCCAGTGTGTAAGACGAGAAGGTTAGAGTAAGAAGTAGATTTTTGTGATTCGAGAAAAAAAAGATATATATGCACTCGTATGAAAGTTTGTAGTATCTCTTGTGGATTTCCTTTAAAGAACTCAGATAGATAGTCAGATCGTGACAATACTGTGCTGGAAATGGCTGATATTCAGGGGCTTCTAGCTGACGGTTTTCGAGCTGCAGTTGTTGAAGATCGTTGACAGCTGCAAGTGGATTATCCGCAGTTGAAATAGGTAAAGAAGTAAATAGTATTATAGAAGTATTGCTATATAATCTAATTTATGTAGAGTAGAGAGAAGTTTTGCTATATAATCTAATATATTTTAAAGGGCTTATGCAGCCTAAAATGACATATCGGTTTTTGTGCGGAAATGGAGAGAAAAAGATCCGAGTATCACTATGAACTTATTTTGAATGTTTTCTGACGAGCACAAGTATGTATTTTTCAAGCTCAAACACACCCAGGTCTGTTGAAGAGCTGTGATGTCAGTTTGATGACACTCGAATCATTTTTTATAGGGGTCAATATGGGAAAATTGGCCCCGCGGCACGGTTTTTTTAATAACTCGACTTAGGTGACGCCGATTTCAATTATCTCACCCGTGGCTAAAAGCGCGATATTTTCCTCACATTATGAGTCAATTTTCATTGCTTTCAATAGAACACAGAAATTTGGACAAATTTAAAAAAAAATAAAATTTTCATGATTTTGGTGAAATGTGACGTCAGAATGAACCGAGCTATTGTTCTTCAACTATTGTTCTCTGAGGAAGAGCTGCCCGGCCTGTGTTTTTGAAACAGTGTCTGGCTAAAATCTTTTCAAAATGTCGGATTGCGAAAATAGTAGTTCAAAACAAATTGCTCTGACAATGAAAAAAGAAGTCTTCTTGAGGATAGCGAAGAAGACAAAGACTATTCAGTAGTCATTTCGTATACTCGAAACTCGCACGAAGGACATTCTCTTGCAAGAAGACCCAGACAGAGCTGGGTACGGCGGTGATGAGATGATAAAGGATCGGGTTGTGAAGGCCTATTTCTGAAAGAGCTGGATGCCGGTTTTGAAAACAAAACTTATGCTGATATTTGGTTAGTTCATTTGTTATTTAATAAGTTGTTGGCAATTGTTAAACATTAATTCTATGGATTCATATGAGTTTTGTTCATTGTACTGCTTTGTCTTCAGTTGTTACAGTCAAATCCAGGTCTTTAGAAGAGTTTCGAAACTTATGGAGAGAGATGAATTTAGTGTTGGTCCAACTTGCGCTTTTGGGTTCCCCTATAATACATGATCGACCATGAAATGCTTTTTTAATACTCTTTATTACTATTTTCTTCCCTATTTTAAGTTGCATATTGACGTGACGTTCTTCAGTCTGCCCGGTTTGTTGTTTTGTTGGCCGTGGTATGCAAAGGTGTCTGGGATTTCGCATCCTTCTGACGTCAATTTCTTCAACAGAATTTGTCCAAATTCCCTATTTTGACAATGAATAACTCAAAAACTACAAAATATTTAAAAATTCTATTTGCGGCATGTTGATAAGCACGTTGAATTCTATACTTTTCAGCAAATACTTTAAATGAATATACTTATGTTTAAACTGTGGTCGTTTCTGTCAGGTAAACAGTCACTAAAATGGAATAGAGTAAATTCATAGTTAAAATATAGGTAGTAAAAAGAAATGAATAATGGGCAAAGCTCAGAATACCTGAGTAAATAAAAATGGACCGGTTGAATTGAGTGCAGCAGTTTTTAATAATTTGTTGAAACACGATTTGAGAAATTGTTGTTAATATACTTACTATCCATGAAGGAAGCACTGAATCAAGGAAATAGTTTGTTGTACAGAGGCTTATTTGGAAAGAGAGAAATAAAAAAACAAAAATATAAGTTTATTGTCTAAATGAGTTTGTGAAAGAGAAGTGTCTGTTATTTTAAAGTAGATTTAGGCGGGCCTTTATTTAGAAGAAAACCACACAATTAAAGAGGTAAATAGATCAGCGAGGTAGGAAAACTGTAGTGAAATAATAAATTTCTTACCGAGCCTAACCTTGTGTCTTTCAAATCTATCGGTAGAAACGAAAGAGAAATCAGAATAGTTGTAAACTTAAAATTTTGATAAAAAAAGTTACCTGCACAGCACGTAACCTGTTGTTGTAATTAAAAGCAAACCAAGAAAAACAATAATTTTTGTCTTATGAGGCGAAGTTGCGATAAGTAATCTGGCTAGCTTGTAGTAATTAAAACATGTTAAAAGTAGGTATACTTACTCAGCGATAAATAAGATGAGATAATTATAGCCTTTAGAAAATTTGGCCGGTTAAAAATAGACAAAGTCTAATTTTAGAGGTGGGATTTCTGTTGTACTACATCGCCTCCGTGATTGGTTTATAAGAGTCACATGATAAAAAAGGAGCGAACATTCTGGTGGGAAGGGATTTCCCCTTCGTCCTTCTTACATTTAAAGGTGGGAAGGAAAAGATTAGCACGTGACAGACTGGCTGGGCTCAAAGAGATAGGAGATAAGAAAGAAGCATTATAAACTTTAAAATGTTATGTTCATTTTACTGAATATTTACAGTTGGTTTAGCAATGTTAATATTCTTTCAACACTATATTATCGTTCAATTTGGCAAGTTGATGGAGATCACAGGGTTCTGATGCATCAAGTTGAAAAAAGTGGCCAATAGCGTCATTAACACTATGGGGGAGGCATATGTGCACATCTCGTCTGTCCCTGCAAGAAGAAGACAAAGGAAAAGAAGGAAGACAAATGAAACAAAGGAAACATTGTAACAATCTCTCACGCGCCAGAATTTTATTTGCGAAATTATTATTATTACACTGTAAAGAAAAAGAAGCCTCAGCCTCGGTAGATAGCATTGACAACGAAGAGAGCTGATGAAACCGGAGGAATAAGATATATGGTAAAAATATAATTTGATCTTTCTCAATCTTTTCAATCAAACACCATTAAGCAAACTATAATGAGTTTTGTTGTGTTTAACTTTAATTGTTATCTATCAATTATAGAATTTCGACATATTGGAAGAGAATATGCATCCTTTCATTAAAAATAGTCAACATGCATGGCAGGCCTGGGTAAATTTGTTACTCTATTTTTTTATGCATGAAATAAAGGCCCGAATACACCTAGCTATTTTGCATTATTTATTCTCCAGACATCCCAAAAATAGCCCGTCGGGGGGGGGGGGAATCGAATTAACACCTTGTCAAAAGAAGCAAAAGAAGCTGAGAATATTCGATGGAATAAAATCAAAACGTTTTGATTTTATTCCATCCGATATTCTCAGCATGATTTTGGGTTTCTAGCATGAAACTGCAGACATAAAGAAACCGACTGTCTGGTGACGTATTCTTTTAGTGTTTCACAATTTCCAGTGCTTGCACTCAAGTTTCTGGTCGATTTACATGAAAGAAGAAATGTTTTTGTCACTCAAGTGATCTTAATGACCCCTATATATGTTGATGAAAAACTTCTGTTTGATTATATAAGCAACAATCATTGCATAACCATGTTCAGATGAAGCTACCTTACGTGGGAATTGGCTTGCAACAAAAGATTGCAAGCCAAGCACATTATTGTTGCATCGTTCCCCGAAATACGGTGTAATATCTTTAAATAACTTACCCATGACCTTTTTGCAAGAATCATGCATGACTAATAATGAAATATCGTCCCAGTCAGCGAATTTTTGTTGCACTAAATGCTGTAATACTACGGAAAGCGTCTAAATAAGCAGATTGCCTCATTATTCTCGTGATCACCCTTTGCTCTATAAATTGAAGCTGAAACTTTAGCAATGCAATAATTTCTGAAACTCTGAACATATCAAACACGAAGACACGAACGATATCACCAAGATTTGAGATGAGTACTCCGAAGGCTTTTGCTGAATTTTTAAAAAAGAGAGCTGCAGAGAGAGAAGCAGAAGACAATGACAGGTAAGAAAAAGATATTTATTGAAAGAACTCGATAACTAAAAGAATAGTTTTTGACAGCAATGAGCATGATTATAGTGAACCATTCTCATTTTATTTCAATGCGTGACTTTGTTTTGCTGTCCTCTACAGGGAGAAAGATACGCATATCACCCCATTCAAAATCATACATGACACTGAATTGGAAGAAGACTCACAATTAGACGAACATCTCAGCCAAGCAGTAGTGCCTCCAGCTCCACAAGCAAAAGCTGCAACATCTAAAAGACGTGGACGCCCAGCAAAGAAGGTCGAAACGGAATGGACTGACGATGATATTTTCCGATTGATCGATTTATGGGGCACAAAGGAGAATCTGTACAATGTACAACATCCACGCTATCACAACAGAGATACCAGACAGAAGTCACTAGAAGGCATTCTGACAAGTATGAAATCTGAAGGTGCGGCGATTACAACCACAAAGCAGTTGCAAGAGAAAATGAAGAGTCTACGCAGCTATTTCGGTGCAGAGAGAAGAAAGACAGAAAGCTCAAGAAGGAGTGGTACAGGAACCGATAACGTCTACATCTCGGCCTGGAAATTTTATTCTTATCTAGAGTTTCTACAAGATGGTTTGACACCTAGAGAAACGGTCAGCAACATTGAAACAGAAGTGCCAGCAGAAGTACCAAATGAGAGCTGTACTTACGAGGTGAATAGGCCCCCATCCGCTAAAACTGCAAGAAAAATGAAGCAGAAATCTGTAGAGGCAGCAGAAAAAGTAATGGAAGGTGCAGCACAAGCACTACAGAAGCTATCAGATATCCGAAAGCAGCGCACTGAAGAAAGGTATGACGAGGATCGATGTTTCACGGACATGATTTTGCAGATGCTACGTACTATACCTGATTCCGAAGCTAAAGCAATGCTGAAGGTGGAGTTTCAATAAAGGCTGGTACAGTTGCGATACCGCCATGCCCCCCAGTATGCGCAGATGAACCAGGTGATGCCACAGCCTGCACGATATTTTACATCCGAGCTTCAGGGAGAGGGATCGTTGCCAGGATCGTACCAGCATGCCACACCTTCTCCTGCATATAGCAATGTAAGCTTTCAGGAATGAACTTTATTAGTTGTTTTTTATGTTTTAGTATGTTTATAGATTATATAAATCAGTGATATATAAGTAAAGCTTTGACAGTTGGTTTGATTCACATATGAAGGTAACAAAAGCGTGTGTTAAATATGTCTCTTGTATATTCAAATTAACAAGTTCCATTGCCAAGGTATCTGCCCAGGACCATAGAAATGATCAGCTAACATTTCACGAATACCCCTGCTGATGATGATGCTTTGTTGCTCTTGGTAGTTGGAAGAGTTTGCGCAAAGCTCAAATTATCAGAGCTTTCCCGCCAATCCCCACGGATTATTTCTCCGTCTTCATTCTCAACATCAAGAGAACCTTCTCCTGTATATGTGTCCTTGGACTTACTTCGGAGAAAATTATGAAGAACAATTGTTGCAAGTGTAACATCAATTGCTTTATCCGGACAAAGGGCCATTGTTGTGGTGAACACTCTGAAGCGATTGGACCAAATACCGAAAACATTTTCACTCAGTCTTCTCACTCTTGACAGACGGTAGTTGAAAATACGCCTTCTGTCATCCAAGTTTGCTTGAGGAAAGGGCTTCATGCAATGTATCCCTAGAGGAAATGCATCATCTGCCACAAACATATATGGTATTGGCTCAGGTGGCTGGTAAAAGGCCCATGCTGGATCTGTTGATTGGGGTAAAGGCTCAGGGGCAGGTAAACCAAGGGAGCCATCTTGCAGTGATTTATAAAAAGAAGAATGCCTGTACACACCCCCATCACTTATGCGGCCCTGACAACCAACATCTACATACAGAAAATTGTGATCGTAGTCCACAATTGCAAGCAAGACGATGCTGAAAAAGCCTTTGTAATTGTAATGGGCAGATCCAGAATCATTTGGGTGCAAGATAGCTATGTGTTTACCATCTGCAGCCCCAATGCAGTTAGGAAATTGCCATTTTTCTTGCGTGCATTTAGCATATTTTTCCAAGCCTCTGGGCTATCGGGGCATTTTAGATGGGTTTCCTTCATGGTTTCGTATATTTTCTTGCATACGGTTGGAACAAATTGAGCAATTGTTGTACGATGAATTCGGAAAGCATAGGATAAGTCATCAAATGAATTCCCTGTGGCCAAAAATCTCAGAGTTACAGCTAATTTCTGTTGTGCTGTTATTGGTTTCCTTAGTCGTGTTGTTTTTTTCGTGATAAATGGCCCTACATATTGCAATAATTCCTGAAAAAAAGTGATAGGTTCAAGCTAGGATAGCTAGCTGACCATCTTCATTGATGGGTTGTTATCGTTAATTGTAACCACACGGGTAGGTAGGTTTTAATAATTTTATACCTCAAAAGTTTCTGCAGTCATTCTCAAATATCTTCGAAATGAAAAAGGATCAGTCAGCCAGAGCTCTTGCAACGTCAATTTATACGCTCCACGTTCTTCGCGATGCTTAAAATAATCTATGCACCATACCTTTCTGTTTTTAGTATTACCGCCATTCGTATTGACATAAACAAAACTTGCACAACCAAGAATAGTACAAACGAGAACTTCTTCAAGCTCATCTAGGCTATCTTGATTACTCATGTTTAGGCCAAAAAGTGCTCAAATGAATGGATTTATTGAATATAGAATGGAATGTAGAATGGAAAATAGAACGCGCATATACACTTCGCAATATTCCGTTATTTATTCTAACCGCGGCTATTTTGGGAATAAATAATGCAAAATAGCTAGGTGTATTCGGGCCTTAAGACAAAAAGGCAAATTCGGAGCAGTTGCATAGGAATAATGGTAATCTGCTCTCCTTCTGTGTTTTGGTGGGCTAACTCATACTGCTATAAGCAATGAGTTGGCATTGCTGTAACCTGGAAAGTATTCTGAATAATTGAAACTGTGTGTTTGGTTAATGGTTTCACTTAATTTTGTTGTTGCTTGCAGGTGCTGATAGCTGAACAGAAAAGGAAAGGATGTCCCTACTTGGTTTTTTGAGTGTAAGTGTCTAATTAATAAAGGTTTTAAAATTAGAACAATAATATATCAATGGAACTGAATATTACGATGAACTTAATTTGGAGCTATTTAAACAGGAAAAAGCATTGACCATGCATAAATATGAGAAATTTGTGAGATTGATTGCTAGGCCGAAAAAAGGTAAATTATTAGTAGTATGAATAATTCATGCATGATCAAGGCCACTAAGCAACAAACAACAGAACTACAAACTATCAAAGTACATAACTTAACTACAAACCATCGAACAACATAACATCCAACAGGCCACGTCCACGTCTACTCAACATCCATGTGATCCTCCTCTGAAAACATAAACCATAGTTAATTTGGTATGAATAGAAGCATATATTGGCTAAGTAATTACAGTGAGTATCATCATGTTAAGTTGTAAATCACCTTGTTCTGGAATGACAAAGTCGGCCGGTAGCTGAGGAAGGTGATCGTAGTTGGTGATTGACAAACCATGGACCTTCAAATTGTTGTCAATATCAAGTAGACATTCATACATGTGTCTGTCTTGAAAGGTTATGTCTGGATTGTTGAGTTGATCACGTCTGACAAATCTTCACTCATTGCTTCTTTGAAGGTGGCAAAGAGTGTTCTTATGTCTGAAGGCGTTTGAAAGAGTAGCAATGTGGCAAACAACTGTCTGAGTGAAGGTGACTGCGTCGTGTAAACAGCGCGTGATTTTGGCATCATCTTCTAAAAGCCCTAAAGCTAATGTTGCATCTTTGAAAGAGTCACATAGATTATCTTCCACTGTACGAAGATTTTCAAATGAAGTAGCTTCTTGTTTATGCAATAGCAAAAGTCTTAGTGCGAATTTTTGCTTGCAAGGTCTAGGCTGCACTTGAGTTACTCTACCAATGATTGGCATCGTTCTTCATTGTCTGGGTGTCCATGTTTTTGAACGCTCCTGGAAAACAAAGCGCTCTGGTATCTCATGATAGAGGTACTGACGTGCAGCTGGATCTTGCTGGTTTAGCGCAAACCATGCTGTGAGTGTTGTTCTGTTGCCTATGTTGTTGAGCCTTTGTTCGTCATCATTGTCATGAAAGATGACTTGTTGCTCAAATGGTAGATGAACAGAAAGCAGTTTGACTATGTGGCTTTTGTCGTGCATGGGGAACTGCAGAAGCCGATAGACAGCTTCATGTGGTCCAATATATCTTGCATTGATGTATTGGCGCACCTCGTCGTGTTCAATATCTTGAGTTACTTGTTGTTGATTTTCTTCAAGAATTTCAACATGTGCCATATCATGTCCTTTGTGGATATATTTGAAAATGTATTTCACACTTTTTACAGTGCTGCATATTTCCACGTTGATATGACACTGACATTTGATGAGTAGGTGTCTGTTGTGTGGCACTACCCAGGTATCATCGAAAATGCGATCATGTACATTGACTGGATGAAGACAGCGTCGTCCATAGAGAGGATAGCCGTTGACATTGATTTGAGTTTCAGCAACTTGTTCTTTCGGAAAGTGCTTTTTGCATTTGTTATTTTCCATGCACGCGCAATGAGGATTTAAAACACCAAAGGGTGCATGTGTCACGTGCTTTAGGACCAACCTGTGATATTCTGCATCTTGTGGATCCGGTATCTCTGCTGATATGAGTTGATCCACCTGACAATGAACATGATAATCAGCTACTATTATCGAGATCAAGTACAGAATAGTTGTAACGCATGCCCATCATGACATACTCTGCATCTGATGTTATAAATATAATTATTTGAGTAAGAATTATTGCAATCTCTATATCTGAGTATGTAAATATTACCTGTTGTGGTGTTCGTGGTTTATTAGCTTGCGAAAGAAACAGAATCATATGTGCGTGTTGTAGTCCTCTCTTCTGGAATTCTATGACATATACATGTGCCGTGACATATCCAAGAATGTGCTTGTCTAGTATGTCTTTGAGTAGTTCTTTGAGTTTCAGTTGAATTACTTGGGTGACAATGTCTGGTCGATCATTGGCCTTCTGAGACGGATGAATGTTTTCTTCAATCTCCTTCCATATAGGATTGGCAGTCATTGTGAGGAAGATGTCTGGCTTGCCATATTTCCTTACGATTGTCATTGCATCTTGAAAATGTTGATACATGTTTCTTTGGCTGCCTTGAAAGGATGACGGTAGAATGATAACACGGCCAACATCGATATGTACGGGCTGATTCGGATTGTTAGCCCTGGCCATCTGGTTTTCGATTTCAGCTCTTCTGTGGAGATGATCCATCAGGCCACGATATGTGTCAACACGAAGCTGACATTGGTTTTTCATAATCCAGTGCAGTTTATTGCCTTCTATCTTCGTATATGCATCTACTAGATACTTTTGAAATAGAAGTGATGCAATGTGGATGGTTGAGAATGCATCCCTGACCTGGATTTTGTATGAATAGTATTTGGTGAGGGTTAGTCTGGTATGACGGTCATGATTGTTGTGGGGTTGACCTCTGACGTTGGCAGTAGGCAATCGTTAAAGGTCTAAACCGTATCCTCTATCACCATGAAAGAAAATCAATGGATACGTGAGAGGATCGGCAATAGAACTTGTTGCGTATATCTTCATAAGATCTCCGCGTCTTGTTTGTATCTGCAATTCTCTGTCATCAGGATTTGGTGCACCTCCATTTTGCACAGTATATAAAGCTGCAATTTCTCTGGCTGATTATCGTATCTGCGATCCTGTTGTGGGCGACCTGTTATGATCATTATGAATGTCGGAACAGGCTTATTGTTTGCAATAGCTTGCTGCCGCTGTTCCTCCAATATTTCACCCATACTTTGATAATGTTGTGCAACGATTGACTGCCATTAATTCATTCAGGAAAAGTGCAACGATGTCCAAATCAAGACGTTGGTCTCTTGCAGTATTTTGCCGTTCCTGCAATGCTTGTTGCGTATCCATGATGTAGAGTTCTGCGTATTTTCTGGATCTGTTTGTTTCTGTTACATGTGTCAATGATCAAGAGCATAAGTTAGGGAATTAGAAATTCAACTGTAGCCAGCATAAACGAATGCTAAGTTTTAATGATAATGACTGGAATCATATTGTTTCCATTACCTGTCATGTGATATGCTTTTCCGTGAATTGTGATAACTGGTGGTCCAGCTCTGGCATGACGTACAATATTAGCCTTCCATGATGCCATGGCCATTAGTGAGTTGCATTGGCGGACGTGCTTTAAGAAATATTTTCATTCGGCAGTATCACCAGTGTATAAGTGCATGACACTGTTTGGAGGTGGTTGAATTAGATCCACGGCGATTAAACCTCCCATGCAACACTTTTTGTATTGTTTTCGGGAGTTAAGTTCTTCTTTGAAGTACTTTGCACCACAATGAATGCATGTTCCGGTCATTTTATTCAAGTGGTGTGGTAATGGGGAGAAGAGGATGAGGTTTTCAGCTTCATTGTTCTCGGGGACAGTGTTGTCAACTTGCATTTGCTGATGTGCAACTGGTTCTGGTATCTGATTTTCATCTGGTACTGGAACTGTGTCGTGCATCTCGATGTCTGCAGGCTGTTCTGCTGCTTGAAGCTCTTGGTTCTGAATGGGAAGCTCTGGCTCCATGTCCACCTCCATCGGCTGTATCTGTGGAAGGGGATACTGTGCTGGAAATGGCTGATATTCAGGGGCTTCTAGCTGACAGTTTTCGAGCTGCAGTTGTTGAAGATTGTTGACAGCTGCAAGTGGATTATCCGCATTTCCCGTCTGTTGAGGATGAAGCTGTTGATTGATGTGTCTGTGATGCTGCATATTCTCCCGCACTACATTTCTACACCTGGTGCCGGTTATACTTCTCTTGGCCCTGTGCGGCATGGTGCACGTTGTGGTATGGAAGACAAATATGAAGTATGAGATATACAATTAGGCCGAATTATTGTAGATGTTATTGCTTGTTGACAATGGTGTTATAGTATGTTATAGTATGGTGTTACAATGGTGAAGTGTTGCTATATAATCTAATTTATATTAAATAAATATACTTACGTTTAAACTGTGGTCGTTTCTGTTAGGTAAACAGTCACTAAAATGGAATAGAGTAAATTCATAGTTAAAATATATGTAGTAAAAAGAAATGAATAATGGGCAAAGCTCAGAATACCTGAGTAAATCAAAGGAACCTTGAGGTGACTCGCGACAGATGGCTTTTATTTCACTGTATTATCCAGAAAGTGAAGAAAGTAATATTAAATTAAAGGGCTTATGCAGCCTGAAATGAGATAACGATTTTTTTACGGAGATGGAGAGAAAAAGATCTGAGTATCACTATGAACCTATTTTGAGTGTTTTCTGACGAGTTTAAGTATGTTTTTTCCAAGCTCAAACACAGCCAGGTCTGCGCTATATTTTCCTCACATTATGAGTCAATTCTCGTTGCTTTCAATTAAAACAGAAATGTTAACAAATTTTGAAAAAAATAAAACTTTCAAGATTTTGATTCAGTGTGACGTCAGAATGAACCGAGCTATTGTTCTTCAACTATTGTTCTTTGAACAAGAGCTGCCCGGCCTGTGTTGAAACAATGTCTGGCTAAAATCTTTTCAAAATGTCATGTCGGATTGCGAAAATAGTAGCTCAAAACAAATTCCTCTGACAACGAAGGACGAAGTCTTCCTGAGGATAGCGAAGAAGACGAAGACTATTCAGTAGTCAGTTCGTATAGTTGAAACTCGCACGAAGGAGAACCTCTTGCAAGAGCAAGAAGACCGAGAGCTGGGTACGGCAGTGATGATAAAGAATCGGGTTGTGAAGGCCTACCTAGATATCTCTGAAAGAGCTGGATGCCCGTTTTGAAAATAAAACTTATGTTGATAATTGGTTAGTTCATTTGTTATTTAATAAATTATTGGCAACTGTTAAACATTAATTCTATGGAATCATATGAGTTTTGTTCATTGTACTGTTTTGTCTTCAGTTGTTACGGTCCAATCCAGGTCTTCAGAAGAGTTTCGTCTTGCGAGACTTATGGAGAGAGACGAATTTAGTGTTGGCGCAGCAAATTCAAAAAACCTTTGTTTTGAGACCACTCACGCAAACATTTTGACTCCAGTTTTCGATCTTGTTTCATCAAGTTAAAAAACTATCATTTTCCAAAACAAAAATGAAATACTATAATTGTTGTATTAGTTGCATAAGCATACAGCTAGAAAACTTTCTTCTTTTCACCTGATGCTTCCAATCCAACGAGTCAAAAATGCTCCCCGTCTCCGTGTGTGATCGTGCTCGTGGTCCCCCCCTGCCACAGCGTGCCCAGCATCTAGTATGGTACGTCATGTTGTTTGTTATTTCAACAAGTTTACATTTTATCCAATGAAAAACTTGCAAAGTGATATCATACTTGGTTGCCTCACTTCAAATCAAAAGTGAACGTTTGAATCTGAGGCACATACCTTATATGGGCAAGTAGGAAGTCTACACAGACACAGACACAGACACAGACACAGACACAGACACAGACACAGAACACAACATTTTCCCCACTCACCAACATATACTCGCTTGCGCATGCGCGTCGCGAGTCAATAAAAATGGACCGGTTGAATTGAGTGCCGCAGTTTTTAATAATTTGTTGAAACACGATTTGAGAAATTGTTGTTAATATACTTACTATCCATGAAGGAAGCACTGAATCAAGGAAATAGTTTGTTGTACAGAGGCTCATTTGGAAAGAGAGAAATAAAAAAATTATAAGTTAATTGTCTGAATGAGTTTGTGAAAGAGAAGTGTCTGTTATTTTAAAATAGATTTAGGCAGGCCTTTATTTAGAAGAAAAACACACAATTAAAGAGGTAAATAGATCAACGAGGTAGGAAAACTGTAGTGAAATAATAAATTTCTTACCGAGCCTAACCTTGTGTCTTTCCAATATATGGGTAGAAACGAAAGAGAAATCAGAATAGTTGTAAACTTAAAATTTTGATAAAAAAAGTGACCTGAACAGCACGTAACCTGTTGTCGTAATTAAAAGCATACCAAGAAGAACAATAATTTTTGTCTTATGAGGCGAAGTTGCGATAAGTAATCTGGCTAGCTTGTAGTAATTAAAACATGTTAAAAGTAGGTATACTTACTCAGCGATAAATAAGATGAGATAATTATAGCCTTTAGAAAATTTGGCCGGTTAAAAATAAACAAAGTCTAATTTTAGAGGCGGGATTTCTATTGTACTACATCGCCTCTGTGATTGGTTTATACGCGTCACATGATAAAAAAGGAGAGAAAATTCTCGTGGCAAGGGATTTCCCCTTTGTCCTTCTTACTTTTAAAGGTGGGAAGGAAAAGATTAGCACGTGACAGACTGGCTGGGCTCAAAGAGATAGGAGATAAGAAAGAAGCATTATAAACTTTAAAATGTTATGTTCATTTTACTGAATATTTACAGTTGGTTTAGCAATATTAATACTTTTTCAACACTATATTATCGTTCAATTTGGCAAGTTGATGGAGATCACAGGGTTCTGATGCACCAAGTTGAAAAAAGTGGCCAATAGCATATGGAGTGTAAGTCTCATTAACACTATGGGGCAGGCACGTGTGCACGTCTCGTCTGTCCCTGCAAGAAGAAGACAAAGGAAAAGAAGAAAGATAAATGAAACAAAGGAAACATTGTAACAATCTCTCACGTGCCAGAATTTTATTTGCGAAATTATTATTATTACACTGTAAAGAAAAAGAAGCCTCGGCCTCGGTAGATAGCGTTGACAACGAAGAGAGCCGATGAAATCGGAGGAATAAGATATATGGTAAAAATATAATTTGATCTTTCTCAATCTTTTCAATCAAACACCATTAAGCAAACTATAATGAGTTATGTTGTGTTTAGCTTTAATTGTTATCTATAGTAGGAGAGGGAGTGGGGGTCCTGGCTCACGCATGCGCAGTAGAATTTTTATTTTATTTTAGTGTTAAGATCACGCATGCGCGAGAATCTTCGAGAATTGAAAAGAGCATGAACAGCAAAAAATAATCGAAAACGATAACAGGAAGGTTGTGGAAAGTTAGTTTGAAGTTGCAAAACATCGCCAAAGCTGATAAAAAACCCATAAAAAGCTTAATAACTAAATAACGGTTTTGTTTATGAAAAAGATTTTTACAGCAATAAGAAGAAAATCTCTTGATTATATTGAATGAATTATTTCATATTTTCCATGCACTTATAAGATGATAAGAATTTGTTAAATAAATCGCAAGAAAACACAAAAATATCGAGGAACTGGCAAATTCACGTTCTCGGCTCGAGATTGAATTCAAAGAACCAATCAGAAACTTTCGAATGCGACGTTGGAATGCACGCGTCAAATCTCTGTCATGAGAAATGAGAAATCAGAAACTTCTAGAATCTGGAATGATCTAGAAAGTTTTTACAATTTATATATTAGTAGAATTTAGAAAAACGAGCCATAGATTTCCATCATACTAACTTTATTTTATAACAATTTTAAAAGTAACATATGCAGTAAATTTTTCATCATACTAACTTTATTTTATAACAATTTTAAGCACAACATGTGCAGCATGCAGTATGTATATATAGACATTTTGTCATCTTCTGATATAGACGTTCTTCATTTTGGGAATCTTCCTCTTTCTTCTGATATAGGCATTGTTTCATCTTCTGGATCTTCTTCTGATATAGGCATTTTTTCATCTTCTGATATAGACATTTTTTCATCTTCTGAATCTTCCATCTCAGCATTTCGGAAAATTATGCCATGGCAATCACACTGGGCAAAACCATCCCATTCTCGACCACAGTCACCACAGATCGTTAACGTTGGAATTTCATCAGTGTACAATCCAGAAGTATAGCGATATAAGATGCATCTGTCCAGCCTATCATCTATCACCCCATATAGATTGAAAATGATTTCTTTTTTTCCCTCATCTAGACTGAGAAGAATTGAAGATTTTTCTTCAATCGTTAAAAATGGAGGATAGTAACCATATAACATATGCAACAAGTTTTTAAACAGGTAGACAAGTGTTGATCCAGATTCAAAATTTGACGCATCTCCATCTATTTCATGCTTATCGGCATTCTCCCAGTGTCCTTCTTGTTCTTTGCGAAACATATCCCACGCACCATTCTTTAGAGGTTTTCAGAGGTTGTACGTTGATCACCTCTGATGAATTGAACTAATGCTTCATAATACACATTTGTATGATACATTGGGGAAAATGGTAAACCCTCACTACAAAATGATGTAAAAAGATTTTCCACCTCATCAGTTTCTTCAATATCATCTAATGAGATTTTTGATTCAAAATGATACATCTTGACTAATTACTTCTTTCTTCTTCAACGATTTATAGTTAAATGAAATCTACTCGACTATCTTTTTATATAAGTTTAAAGATGTTCCAGAAGTTTCCAGAAGCAGAAGCTTCCAGAAGTTTCCAGGAGCTATCAACCAATCAGATCACAGGGACTTTTCAGAAGTTTCTAGAAGTAGGGAAAGTCCCTCGGAAAAGTTCTAGAAAGTTCTATGACGTCATAAAGAAGTTTCCAGAAGTGAAAAGTTCTAGAAAGTTTTAGAAGCAGAAATCTCTACAATCTGATTGGTTGATTTATGTATATAAATCATCCTCGAAATAAAATCACTTCAAATCATGATCTAGTCATGAAGAGATCACACGAAGAAAGTGCAGCTGCTAATAATAGCAAGAAAAGAAAAATCTCTTGCTATCAATGTGGGAAAGTATTCAATAGAATGGCAAATCTAATGGCGCACAAGCGAACAACTCATAATGTGCAATTGCCACCCAAATTAGTTGGCGAAGGTAGTAAAAAGAAAAAGATAGATGATAAAGCATTTAAAATATATACTAAGGAAGAGGATATTGAAAATATGAAAAAGATCAAGCAGCACACCATTCGCGAACTTATGAGTGAGATATTTACACATAAGCAAAGGATAAAGTATTATATTGTTCTCGAAGTAGAATTTCATAAACCGATTGGGGATATCATATCAGATCCACCGCCAGTATTCAGATCTGCTATCTATTCACTGCTGCGATCAGAGATTGAAGATATCGAAGAGCTTGAAGACCAAATAGACGACACCATTAGAAAGTTAAAAAATGACATAGATGAATTTACAGAAAATCGAAGCGGCTGGATATTTACAAAGTATATCAAACTGCTAGTGAAGATGTTTGACTATGAAGCAATCAAAGGTAAAAAATATTTGCAGCTGCCCACCAACATCAAAAACAAAAAAGCAGTCATTAACGTGCAAAACGATGATGATAAATGCTTCATCTGGGCAATTCTATCTGCACTACATCCACAATCAAAAGATCCACAAAGAGTCGCAAAGTATCAACAGTACTTGAACGAGCTTAACTGCGAGGGATTGAAATATCCAGTAAAAGTGCAAGATAAAAAGATGATTGATACATTCGAAATAAACAACAACATTTCAATCAACAACTTAAATGAAGATGATGAAATTATACCAGTAAGAATAGCGAAAAAAGAACTTGGAAAGCATGTGGATTTGCTACTAATAATTAATGATGATGGTGAGAATCACTACTGCTGGATTAAAAGTATGAGTCGTTTGTTGGCCGGACGTCCTGGGCATAAACATCGTGGAAAGCGTTTTTACTGTCTGCTATGCCTGTCATCATGCACAAGTCAAGAAAATCTAGATAAACATAAAACATTATGTCAGAAAATCAAAATCTTCCAAGTGTTGAATATGTTAAAGGTATGGAAATACAAATGAAGAAACACTTTGATATAATTGTAAACGCAATATATAATGAAATCAAAGTATAAACATCTTGTTCGTAAAAAGAAAGAATATAGCTGTTACAATATAAAGCGAAGGAAACGGAAGTATGCAGCTAGTGTCAATCAAGTCAGTCAATGTAGTAATAATAATAATAATAATCGAGTCATACTTATTCTCAACACTCCCACTTGACGAGTTTATTATTTCCGTGTTGTTATACCCATCAATGAACGTAGCTCCTGGAACTTGTGCTTCGGTAATCCTTTAGTGAGCGTGTCTGCAACCATCTTGTCCGTCTTGCAATATTCAACTGCAATTTGCTTACTTTGAATTGTTTCACGGATAAAATGGTACTTAACATCTATGTGTTTTGTTCTCGAGTGGTTGCTGGGGTTCTTCGACAATGCAATGGCTCCCTGATTGTCTTCGTGCAGCGTAGTCGGTTGTAATTGTAAATTTGTTTGGTTACCATCGTATTGCAGATGATAATCCAATGTCCCTCTAATGTAGCGGAATATTCTTTTAATCCCCTGCCAATGTTCATGTGAGGGATTAGACATGTATTGGCTTAACTTTCCAACCGCTGTAGATATGCCAGGCCTAGTTGCGACTGCAGCATAATTCAAAGATCCAATTGCTGCTTGATATTCTTTGAGGTTGACTGATTTGGCACCTTCACTTGATTTGGTAAAGGTTACTCCTGCTTCCAAAGGTGTTGCAACTGCTTTGCAGTCATTCATGCCAAATCTCTTCAGCATATTTTCCAAATAGGCTTTTTGACTAATCTGTAGAATTTTCTTCTCACGATCACGGTTGATTTCCATTCCTAGGCAGTAGTGAGCTTCGCCCAGATCCTCCATTTCAAACTTTTCAGATAATGATTTCTTTTCAGCTCGCAACATATCTGTGTCGTTTGATGCTATGATTATGTCATCTACATAGAGCGCTATGATGACTTGACTTCTTCTCTTTTCTTTATCATTCTTTGATTTGGTATAGATACAATAATCTGCATCACTTTGCTTGTAGCCTGCTGACTTTAGATATCTATCCATCTCTAGATTCCAGCATCGAGCAGATTGTTTTAAGCCATAAAGACTTCTTTGAAGCTTACAAACTTTGTTTGGATGTTTCTCATCTATACACCCATCTGGTTGCTTCATGTAAATGTCTTGATCAAGTTTTCCATTTAAGAATGCTGTTTTTACATCCATCTGATGTACTTGATAATCCAATGCATTTGCCACGGCTAAAACCGTGCGGATTGAATTATACCTTGCAACTGGTGCGTATATCTCATCATAATCGATTCCTGCTTCTTGCGAGAATCCTTGCGCGACCAGTCTAGCCTTGTATCTGTTGATACTGCCATCAGAGTTTCTCTTGATTTTGAAAACCCATTTACATCCAACCAGGTTCTTTGCAGCTGGTAGGTCGACCAAATCCCATGTTCTGTTCTTAAGAAGCGATTGATATTCACTTTCAATGGCCTTTTTCCAATGTGGAGCGTGCATGCCATTAAGTGCATCATTGATACTTGTTGGTTCAACATTATCAGTTGTTGCAATAGAACAGTTTAAACCTTCATCTGTCCACCAATCTCCAGTGATTATTCCAAGTCTCTCTGGAGCATTTCTCACTCTTGTGGATTGTCTAGGTTCTTCTTGTTCATCAATTACACGATCAGCATCAATTACACGATCAGCATCAATTACACGAACAGCATCGGCTGGCAAATCACCTTCAGGTCGGTTGTGATTTTCTGGCTCACACTCGTTTTCTTCAGAGCTCACTTCAGGCAGGATGAACAAATCTTGTTCATTGTCATGTCTTTCACTGCACAGTTGCTTGAAATTAAAGTCGTTTTCCAAGAACTTTGCATCTTTACTAATGAACGTTCTTTTCTTCACAGGGTCGTAAAACTTGAATGCTTTGCTCATTGTTCCATATCCAATGAACACACAGGTGATTGACTTTGCATCCAACTTACTTCTCTTTTCACTTGGAATATGCACAAATGCCTTGCATCCAAATGTTTTCAAGTTTCCTACATCTGGCTTCTTGCTGAAGAAACGTTCATAAGGTGTTACACCATCAAGTGCAACTGTCGGACTTCTGTTCCGCAAGTACACCGCTGTATTTAGCGCCTCTGCCCAAAACATCTTTGGCAATTCAGCATGATGCAACATGCATCTTGTACTCTCCATTAACGTGCGATTCATCCTCTCTGAAACGCCGTTTTGTTGAGGACTCATTAGACAGGGCATATGCTCTAACCATCTACCATTCGGCCTAACCAGTGAGAACTCGACTGATTCTAGTAGTATTTTTCATGGGCTTTCAGAATCTGCCAGGTGACTTTTCGAAAAATGCTCCATTGTCACGTGATTGATGACGTAATTTAACGGTCAAATTCAAACTTTAAACCTGCATAATTTGAATATAGCTTGGCGTACGTATACCGAAATAGCACAGCAAGACTCAGTTTTAGCTCCTCTTTCAAATGATATATATAAAAAGTATTTTGCTGACATCTGCATTTTTAGTGATGACGTCATAGTCTATTTGTAATGACTTGACAGTTGAAATTTGAAACAGCTGTGGTTGTGACTTTGTGGTGATATCTCAGCAGAGAATTATGCAAATCTCCACGATGTAACTGTGCAGTCAAGTTTGGCCTTCATTTATGTGAACATGTCATGGCAGCTTCGTCGTTTTTAAGTATAGATCCTGGTGGAAATAAATGTTTATTGTGCCAAATCGTCATCAAAAAGAACGAAAAGTTCCAAGCTCTTGGCAGTCAGGGATGGGAAAAGTTTAAGACTTTAGCGAAAGACTGGAGTGATATAGTCATTGATATTGAAGACAAGAGGTTTTTGTTTGGGGAGGTCTACAAACAGGTTCAGCATGCTAACGAGCCATTTGGAAAGGTCCATAAAAGTTGTCGGACTGAATTTTCTACAAAGCTTCCTGCATATCAGCGAAATAATTCTCAAAATATTACTGATCAAAATGTTGTAGATTTCGACCAGTCTGATTCTGATTCAAAAATACGTTTACGACAAAGGTCAACTAAACAAGAACAAAGCAAACGAGAATGTTTTATTTGTGCGCAAAGAACTGCGACAGATTGTAATACATATGCTGAGGGTGGCCTTGGTAGATGTGAGCTCAAGACATCTCAGGCCCGCCTATTAGAGCGTCAAAAAATCTTTCTCGCCGATACCAGCCACCGATTTCATGAAGCAGCTAGAAGACTTGAGCGTTTACAAGGAGGACAGTCCTTCGACATATTTGCGATAGATGTGTATTATCACAAACCTTGCTATGTAAAATTTGCCATAAATCCTTTGCCATCGACGAAAAACGACGAAGAAATAGAACAGAAAAAAGCTGATATAATGTCCGATTTTTTTCGAGCTGTCCGCATCAAGATCCTCAGAAAGAAAGAAGCTTATTTATTGCACCATTTACTTGGTGATGTAGAATTATTTAGCGAAGAAAATGACATGGATCCTATTGTGACTTCAACTTCAACATTAAAACGAAAACTTGTTGCAGAATTCGGAGATCAGATTGAATTTTTTCCCGTTGGCAAATACATTATTGTCCATTCCTGCACGGTGAATCCTTGCGAATACAGCGTGGCAACGTTGAAGGGGCATTGCCTCAAAGATGAAGATTTTGTGCGTTCCTTCGGTAATTTCATAAGAAAAAAGATCAAGCAGCGTAATTATGAGTCATTGCCACAATCTCCTGATGCCTTAATCGAAAATTTTGACAATGGCCCCTTGCCAGAGCTGTACAACGTTATATACGCCACAATGTACCCAAATATTACTCTTAATGAACACGGTTATGCAAGGACAGAATCCGCTAACGTGGCTCCGAAAATATGGTCCACTGCCATGGACTGGGAGTCTCTAATATCTCGTCAGGAAAATTCTAAGCAAGCTATACTGGGCTTGACTATTCACCGATTGACTGGGAGCAAAGAAGCGACTCAATATCTCCATAGCCTTGGTCATGGGATTTCATACAACGCTGTTCTTAGATACAACAACCTTTGGTCTTCTAATCAGCCACCAAGTCACAAGAGATTTACAAATGCAACTGTACTTCATTCGTCCATTGATAATAACGATGGTAGACAGGAAACGATGACCGGCTCTGGCACCACGCATGACACCAATCGAACACTTTTTCAGCCAACCTTAACAGGTATTTTGAAATTGTTTTATTTGTTTTTTATGCTTGCATAGTTGATAAGAACACGAAATAGTATTATCAGATATGTTCAGCTATTTTACATCTGTCCAATAGTCATTGACGATATGCTGACTCTTTCTAAAAATTGTTTGTTCTTGAAAAAGTACTCAGAAGCACTTATACGATCAGAAAAATTAACTTATTGGCACATGCAAATGTTTAAAGGTAGAAGTTAATGAATGAACCATGAGCATTCCTCCACTGAGTACCTAGCGAACCTCTGACGCTGGAAAAATATGCATTATATTGTTTTTATTACCTGGAAAAAGTTTGAATATTTTATTATTTAAGTACTTTAATTTTAATTATCATGTATAACGAGCATTTTAACGAAGTTTCTTTCCATTCTGTTTCAGGTGGAGAGCATGCAAATGAACAACAGCAACCTAATCTTGGTGATGAACTGAACACAAATGAATTCGAATTGCAGCAAGATATTCCGCATTATTCACTCGGCCAGAGGAAAGAACCACCTCGATTTCCACAGTACAAAGATGATGAGGAAAAGAACCTACTCATAGAATGTTTCAAGAAAGATGTGTTATGGGCTCTTGCAAATGGAGTTCCAAGTAGCGATAGCGAAGAACTACCCTTGTTAGGATCATGGACCGCCTTTAATAGAACTGTTAGCAGTGTTGATCAACAGAAGTCGCTAATAGAATACATGCCCGTAATTTCTCAACCTCCGGATTTTTCAGTTTGTAAGAATTATCTTGACACACTCAACGATATCATTGACGATCTGGGGTTAAAGCATATGTTCGCGCATGCTGACGAGGATGTGTATTCTAAACTTGTGCAGATCATCTGGAAACACGGTGACTGTTACAAGAACGTAATTGTTTTGATGGGTGGATTTCACCAGCTAAGAGTTAGGCAACGCTTAATCTACAAGCGACACGCATGCATGGGAAACCGCAACTGGTTCGTAGACGCTGGTACAATTTCAGCCGGATCTGTAGAGCAGGCATTTTCGGGAAAGCATTATTACAGATGCATGCGTTTAAATAAAGAAGCTTTCGATGCAATTATTCAGCTTTATGCGGAAGATATTACTGATTCGTATAGAGACATGGATCAGCAACTGCTCGCCAATTTGGTTGCAATTAGGAAGAGTCCGTCAGCCGAGCTACTTGAGACGACCATTGAGCTAGAGTCCTTCACTGACATCTTTTCTAAAATGACAAGCAACGTTGGAGGAACAGAGAGAAAAATGACAGTTGCTTACCTTCAAGATGTTTCTTCGTTATTGGCCCTAGTCTCAGCAGTCCGGGGAAAATCTTTCGAAAAACATTTGCAGGCAGAAAGAGACATGCTAAGGTTTGTGTTTGCATTTGACCACCAGAATTATTCGCGTTACTTGTCATATCAGCATGTTATGTTGTGTGATCTTAAATCAAGTAACAATGCAGCCTATGAAGATTTACGAATCGGCGGATTCGGTGCCAACTATTCTGGTGAAAAATTTGCAACAGTTCACGGCGATTTAGTAACCGAGTATTTTAATAGAGAAACAAAGGGAACAGCTGGCCCATTTAGATCTGGGTACAGCACGAATGTAGATACTACAAACAAATGGATCAAGACAGTTCATATACATGCCAAGTTAAGAACAGCAATTCGAGACAAGTTACGGCTGAAGACTTCGTCAACACATAAGGAACAAACTGACTCGGGAAAGAGTAACCACCTGAAGAATGTTAATGCACTTAAAGATAAGCTTCGCTTATACAAGTGCGATCCCTTCTCAGATTGCCCGGCAAAAGTCATATGTATCGGAGCTGAAGTTGATGCCAAAGTTATCAATGACGTACTTCACGCCCCTGAAATTGGTGATAAAAAGCTGAAGGAGTTTATTCAGAATCGCCTCGTTGATGGCAATGAAAGTTACTTTTCTCCCATAAAGAGAGTAAAGTTGCAAACGGGCATGGAAAAACCCAAAAAGACACCAAGTGCTGTCTCAGTATTGAAAGAAGACCGTCAAGCCTTTGGTTTATTGGTAGGAAAAGCAGCGTCTATGGAAGAAGCATTTGCGTTTCCCTTGACTACTATACCTCTCAGTCTGGCAACTCCTGGCAATGAACTGCGACAAGGAGACAAGGCAGTTCTTCGGAACTTTATGATCAAGGAGTGAAACGCACTTGTTGAAATGCCACCACAAAAGGCAAGATGGATCATCGATGGAATGGCCCTTTTTCACACAATCAAACCAAAGGAAACGTATAAGCTATGGCTGGCAAGCGTCCTTCAATATGCAACACCTCCAGTTGATGCAAAGGCCATTCAAATTGAAATTATCAATGATCAATACTTGGATGATAGCACAAAATCAAGCACAAGAGCGAAACGAGGACAGGCTTCAAGACGAGTACATCTTCAGAGTGTAGAGCAAAAGATGATGCAAGGTAAAGATTGGCAGGAATTTCTACATAACGATGCGAATAAAGAAAACCTGATTCAAATTGCGGCGGACTTTTTCAGAAGTGCAGAAGGAAGGAAACTCCTGACAATACCATTAATCATAACTTGTAAAGATGAAGCGTGGGAAATTTCAAAAACCTCTGTAAAAGCTTTGCCAAGGAGTAACCACGAAGAGGCAGATACGAAGATAATACTGCATGCTAGTTCTATCGACACAGCTGTGGTAGTTGTTGCCAAAGATACGGACGTGTTCGTATTACTTGTCTACGCAATGCAAAACTGTAGTCCTTCTGAAGAATGGTACATGTGTATCGACAACAACAAATATGTCAAGATTCGAAACATAATCCAAAGATTTGGGTCAAAAATTTGCAATGCCCTTCCGCAAGTGCATGCCATAACAGGTTCAGACGCAACTGCATACAAATATAACGTGGGAAAGATTAAAGTGATTAAGAAGCTTATGGCCAAGGAAACGCACTGTGATCTAATACAAGATCTCGGAAAAGATGAAAGTCTTTCAGACACCATAAAGATCGACGCAAAACGTTTTGTGCAGACAGTAATGTACAGTGGGAAAATCGATGAAAGCTATGTAAATACGAGAATTCGTCTGTACCAGGGTTTAAAGACAAAGTCGTCTGCCGTCATCCCAGCTGACCCCAAATCCATTGATCAAGAATTGCTGCGTGTTAACTTGACTTGTTTTATTTGGTTGCGTTGCTTAGACAAGGTAGTCACAAGACCTGATCCAAAGAGTAGCGGCTGGCATTACGATGAAGCATTAAATCGATTGGTACCTACATGGTACACAGGAGCACAGTTACCCCCATCACTGACCAGTTCAAAAAAGCCCAGAAAAACCAAAAAAAATATTTCTGCGATTGAGAAAAAACAGGATGCCGACTCGGAAACTGATATGAGCGATACAAACGATGGTCCATTTCCAAAGCATTTGAAGCCGAGCTGGAAAGAATTCCTAGCGAAGGCCACCGCAGTTTCAGAATCTCGGTCCAGTGGTGATGAGAAGCATTCCACCAGCTCAGAATGGGAGCAAGATTTCACAACTTCTGAAGAGGAAATGATGGATTCTTCCGACAGTGACTATTTCCCTTAACTCAGAATCCTTTTCAAAGTTTATTCTAAATATCTAATTTTTTTCACATTTAAAACATTGTATTCACATTGTTATTCACATTGTTTTCACATTTTTCACATTGTATTTCTACAATGTATCTTAAGGTTATGTTTGTTTGCCAGCTGACAAGTAATACGGAAGCATTTATTTAGAGGTCTGGAAACCTTAATTAATATAGATCTAAAAATAGGCAATGTAATTATATTTGAGCTGCTAATAGGTGTCAAAAGTGATAAGGATTTCGAATAACAAATACCAACCCTATTATCAGAGGAATAGCCGCGGAAGCAGTTAAAAAATGAATCTTAAAAATACCAAATATAGATTATGACGTCATCACTAAAAATGCAGATGTCAGCAAAAATACTTGTTATATATATCATTCGAAAGAGGAGCTAAAACTGAGTCTTGCTGTGCTATTCCGGTCCATGTACACCCAGCCATATCCAAATAATGCAGGTTTAAAGTTTGAATTTGACCGTTAAATTACGTCATCAATCACGTGACAATGGAGCATTTTTCGAAAAGTCACCTGGCAGATTCTGAAAGCCCATGAAAAATACTACTAGAATCAGTCGAGTTCTCACTGGTTAGGCCGAATGGTAGATGGTTAGAGCATATGCCCTGTCTACATTGGAATCGTGAATTCCCTTCTGATCCCATGATTTGAGCAAAACTGCTGAAATGCTGCAGATATGTATTCACCTCCATTGTCAGTACGCAATGCTTTGACTTTCTTTTCTGTGAGGTTTTCCATTACTGCTACAAATTCTTTAAATTTATCAAGAACTTCACTCTTCTTCTTTAAAAAATGCACCACAGTGTATCTTGAAAAGTCAACGATAAACGTCACGTAGTATCGAGATCCTCCCACTGAATCAACATTTACTATGCCAACATCACTATGAACCAACTCCAATAACTGTGTTGTCTGACTTTGACTCTTCTTGGGAAATGGCTCGCATCTCTGCTTACCTTTAGCACAGATTTCGCATGAATCGATGCTTTCCTTTGAGTTAAAGACCAACCCGTCAACCATTGACTTCTCCTTCAGGAGCTTCAGGTTATTGATCCCCAAATGTGCATAACGAGAATGCCATAAATTCATTTTGCCATTACTGTCTTGTGAAGAAACTGCGCAAGCTGAATCACTTGTTCTATTGTTCAGCTTAAATAGATTTCCTTGTTTGTGTCCAATGGCTACCGACAAACCGTTGTTTGTTGCTGTACAGGATTTCCCATCAAAGCAAATTTTGCTTCCTTTGTCTATTATAGAAGACAACGACAACAACTTCCTTTTCAGTTCTGGAACGAAAAGAACACCACACAACATGAAATTCCATTTCTTTGTGCCATCGTATATTGGAATTCTGATATTGCCTTTCCCATACGCATGGACGGTCCTGTTATCAGCCAATCTGATATTCCTTGGTGTTGAAAATTTCTCATAGTTTAACATTCCAGAGTTCTCATATGTCATGTGCTGTGACGCCCCTGAGTCTATCAACCATTCATCACCAGACTGTTCGGTACCGTTGTTTGCTGTCAGAGCAAACCCATCGTCCGGTTCGTCTTCGGTGTCCGCACAATTTGCAGATTCGGCTCGTTGTTTTGCTTTCATATCGGCCTTTTTCTTGAAGCAATTCTTTGCAAAATGTCCTTCTTTTTGGCAATAAAAACATTTCTTACGTTGGGCATCTGACTTCTTGCTAATTACCAATAGCGCGTCGTCATTTTTTGTTACAGCCCCTTCATTTGCAGCATGTTGATGAAGTTTTTCATATTCATGCAGAACTCTATCACGCACATAAACCCAAGACAATCTGTCTTCTGCTATGGTCTCCAATGCCGTGATTAGATGATTGTAGTCTTCCGTTAGGCTACTAATCAAAATGATGACTAGATCCTTCTCCATTATCGGATCCCCCACAGCTTCCAAATGGTCGGACAGTGTTTGCAAACCATTCACATGCTCCAACATCGTTGTGCCTTTCTCTAGCCTAGCAGAATAAAGTTTGCGGCGATAAAAAATCTTCTGAGATAAAGACCTTTTCTCGAAGTGCTGCTCCAAATTATCCCAGGCTTCTTTCGCACTTTTTGCAGCACGAACATAAATTTGAAGGCTTGGTAAAACTGACAGACAAATCGTGGCTAATGCAATATTTTCCCTTCGTTGGAATTTTCTTTGTTGAACTACGGCAGCTGTTCCATCCAATACTTCATCGCCAGTGACTATGTCCCATAAATCCTTTCCAACCAACGCCATCTTCATTTGGAATTTCCATGAGCAATAGTTATCTCCTGTGAGTTTCTCAACTTTGAAACCTCCGCTAGTTTCGTCCCCTGATGTCGCAATCGCCAAATACCATGAACGAATAAGACACGCAAAACAGAACAGACAAACTTATAACTTTTAGATAAACTGTTAAACCACGTATCCTGGGCCCATAACCTGTTAAAGATATGCAAATACAAATGAAGAAACACTTTGATATAATTGTAAACGCGATATATAATGAAATCAAAGTATAAACATCTTGTTCGTAAAAAGAAAGAATATAACTGTTACAATATAAAGCGAAGGAAACGAAGTATGCAGCTAGTGTCAATCAAGTCAGTCGATGTAGTAATAATAATAATAATAATCGAGTCATTCTTATTCTCAACAGAATATCCCAAAGACGCAGAATTAAAGTTTGAACATTTTAAGAACCAATGCATGCTACCATTCATCATATATGCAGATACTGAATCTATTTTGGAAAGTTCAAACAAGGGAGCTTCTTATGAAGAACACAAACCAATCAGTTATTGTATTTACGTCACGTCAATCGATGATAGGTGGCAACAACCGTTGGAATGTTATTCCCGAGAAGATTGCATGGAGGTGTTTATGAATAGTTTAGATAAGCTAAATGAAGAAATACGAACAGTATTCAAGAAAACCATGCCAATGATTAGATTAACACCGGAAGAAAATGCGGAACATGCTGAGACTATGCATTGCTATTGTTGCAATCAACTATTCAATGATAATGATAGACAAAAAGTCAGAGATCATTGCCACATTACCGGAAAATACAGAGGTCCAGCTTGCAAGCATTGCAACTTCAAACACCTGGATATAGTAGCAAACTATCACACCATCCCGATCGTCTTTCACAATCTAAAAGGATATGATATGCATCATATTCTGAAGAATTTGAATGGCAGAAATGCAAAGATCATCGCCAATTCGAAAGAAAAGATCATGACTGCACAGATTGATGGTTATTCTGAAGAAAATGAAGAAGGTAGAAATACCAATACTAATGGAATCAAATACATTGATTCATTCGCATTTTTAAGCACCAGCTTGGCAACACTAGCCAACAACCTGCCGAAAGAAAATTTCATATCTATGAAAAAATACTTGCATGATGACATCACCCAACAACAATATCCTGAGATACCTAGAAATGAAGGAGAAAGAGTTACAGAATTGGAAAGAGAACGTCAAAACATGTTTGAACCAGGCGTAGCATGTAAAGATCCGCTAAAAAATGAAGATGTTTTGGATTATAGAAATTGGAAAATACCACCAAAGAGAGTTTTAACAGAAGCAGAAGATGCAGATGTCAAGAAAGCGTTTGATTTGCTGACAAGGAAAGGTGTTTATCCCTATGACTGGGTGGATAGTATAGAAAAAATGCAAGAAACATCTCTACCACCAAAAGAAGCATTTTACAACAAACACTATGATTCCAGCATCAGTGATGAAGATTATACATATGCTCAACAGGTTTGGCAATTTTTCAATTGTCAGACCTTTCAAGATTTTCATGAGCTATATCTGAAAACTCATGTGCTGCTGTTAGCTGATATATTTGAATCGTTCAGAAAGCAGAGTCTAAAATTCTACAAGCTTGATCCTGCTCATTATCTAACTGCTCCTTCACTAGCATGGGATGCAATGTTGAAGATGACTGGTGTAACGCTGGAATTACTATCTGAAGAAAAGAAGGACATTTACCTTATGGTTGAAGATGGTTTTCGAGGGGGTGTTTCGACAGCAGTGAAACGTCATGCCGAATCGACGGAAAACAGCACGTTGATGTACTTAGATGCAAACAATCTCTATGGATGGGCAATGTCGCAGCCAATGCCTTATGGTGGTTTCAAACAATTTACACAAGAAGAAATTAAAAACACAAACATTGACGCTTTGTTGTCAAGATCTGATGAAGATATTGGCTACATTCTCAAAGTTGACTTAGAATATCCAGCTGAGTTACATGATCACCATGCAGATCTACCATTAGCACCACAAAGATTACAAGTTCAAGCAGAAATGTTATCAAAATATCAAAGACAAGCTCATGGGAAAAAGTTCAAGTCAACATCAAAGCTAATACCAAATCTATATGACAAAAAAGAATACACCATGCATGAAAGAAATTTGAAGCAGTGTTTGGAATTGGGTTTGAAGCTAACAAAAGTTCATGAGATTATTGAATTCAAGCAAAACTTTTGGTTGAAAAAATATATTGATTTGAACACTCAAAAGAGAACTCAAGCAAGAAACGACTTTGAAAAAGATCTGTTCAAACTGATGAACAATTCTGTGTTTGGAAAGACGATGGAAAACGTAAGAAATCATCAACGTTTTGAAATCTGCACAGATGGTATAGTCCTGAGAAGATGGGTCAGAAGTCCAAAGTTCTATGGAGTAATTGAAATTAATGAAGATACACTTTTGGTAGAGTAAAAGATTGGGAAAGTTAAACTCGACAAACCAATGTATGTTGGTTTCAGCATATTAGATATTAGCAAGACATTGATGTATGATTTCCACTACAACTTTGCAAAACCAAACCTTCCAAACGTTCAACTATGCTACATGGATACTGATAGCTTCATCTATGACATACCAATGTCTCAAGATCAAGTTAACAGAGTATTGAAAGATCATGAAGATGGATTCAATTTCAGCAACTATGATAAAGAACATCCAAATTACTCTGTAGGAAACAAGAAATTTATTGGGAAAATGAAAGATGAGCTCAGTGGTGGGAAAATGATAGAATTCGTCGGATTGAGATCAAAGATGTATACCCTCAGAATCGATGATGGACAAACAATCAAAAGAGCGAAAGGAATTAAAAAAAATGTGGTAAAGAAGCAAATAAAGCATGAAGATTACCTAGATTGCCTGAAAGAACAGCAAACCTATTCACACAGGCAGCGTAATATTGAATCACACAATCATACCATCTACACAACAGAAAGAACAAAGAAATCGCTGAGCTCTTTTGATGATAAGAGATACATTCTTGATAATGGTTTTAACACACTGCCATATGGGCATTATTTGCAAGAAAATGCCAAGCTGCTGAAGAAAGATACTCAGAAAAAGACATTATTTGAACATTTCTAAACTAACTGAACATTTAAGTTTTTAACATTATTTTAAACTATATCTTCTATTAACATAATTGTAAACATACAAATCATTACTTAACTTATCATTTACATTAAAATATTTATTGATTAATGAGTTCATTGTAACGTTTTTTGTTCTATTAATGAGGAAGAACATGCAATGTTGTCCACAAGTCGCACTCTCATAGGATTGAACTTGAGTTTTATTGTAAGTAAACTTGAACGGATGAATGAAGTTTATAAATTCTTTCAGCATAGGAGGTTCACCAAACGAATCATAAAAATCCAAAACGCGATCATCGCTAATATAGACGGCTACCCAATGAGTTCCTTTACCAGTAAAATTATCTTCATTGAAAATGAATGAGCAGGGTAGTGAATGCACATCGATGTTTTTGATTTCATCTTTTCCAAATACACCATGGAAATAAGGTAGCTTTTCATGTTTCGGAAGTAAGTTATTGGTTGTTATATCATCCATCATTACCAATCACGAATGATGTTTTTATGACTATCAATTTTAATTGTTCTGTCAAATTCTCTGAGAACAACAATATTCATCAAACTTACAACAGCCATTGCAAAATTGATGCTTATTCTCAAGTTACCCTCTCTTTTAAGCAAGTATTGTTCATCTGCACAATTTCCCTTTGGTGTCAAGTCAAACCATAAATTGCTGATCCTTGATTGAATCTCTCATAATCAACCAGACTAGCTGAATTGCCCAGAGTAGTCAACAGACGGCTATAGGCATCGAAATAGTCATTATCATCATAATCCAATCTTAGAGGGGGAGTGACCTCTTGATTGTTAACAGTCACTTGAACGTCAGAAACTGATCCATGTACAAAGTTGAATGGGTTTTGTTCTGAAGATCCATTAAATGCAGAATTATCCACAAGAGCAAAAAACAATCTGTTTAGTACAGCAGATTTCAGTACAAAAATGATGGTTTTGTTCATTTTGTGATAAAAGCATGAGATTTGGTCAACATATGCAGTTTATCACGCTGAAAAATATTAGATATAGAGCCACTTCAAAAAATGCCCCCAAATGCTATTTTTAGACAGGGGTACTAGAGCCCAATCCCCAAAACAAACAAACTGCTGTAACTAGCACAATAAACAACGGATAGATACATTACTTGGTCTTCTTAGCAAGTTCGACACGCTGAAGAACATGGAATATAGAGCCATTTGAAAAATGCCCCAAATTCTATTTTTAGACAGGGGTACTAGAGCCCAATCCCCAAAACCAACAAACTGCTGTATCTATCACAATAAACGATGGATAGATACATTACTTGGTCTTCTTAGCAAGTTCGACACGCTGAAGAACATGTAATATAGAGCCACTTGAAAAAATGCCCCCAAATTCTATTTTTAGACAGGGGTACTAGAGCCCAATCCCGAAAACCAACAAACGGCTGTAACTATCACAATTAACGATGGATAGATACATTACTTGGTCTTCTTAGCAAGTTCGACACACTGAAGAGCATGGAATATAGAGCCATTTGAAAAATGCCCCCAAATTCTATTCAGTTCCCCCTCTTGTTTTTTTACGTTTTCATTGAAAATTGCAACGATTTCTCTCATTGTGAATTTTTTAATAGTATCTCCACTCGAGATTTCATCATAGAAGTCGCGATATTGTATCCATCTCTCAGGTTATCTGCTGCTTGATTCCATTTTTTCGTATATTCATTACTTGACGCTACTCTCACATTTAACTCATCAAAGCCAACCTTATCAGTGCCAAGTTGCATCAATCCACACATTTTCCAACTATTGTAAACACCATGTTTAAATTGAGCAGGATCAAATACAAGTCTATCACTCAGCTCATAGATCATTTCTACCAGCGCCACTTCCCATTTTCCATGTAAATGTAATTGTTCTTTAAGTTTTATTTTTCCATAAGAATCAGTAGGACATGTGAGGTAAAAATCATTAATCATCTTTAACGAATGATAAATCAATTTGACAATTTTCTTCAAATTTATCTGATATATCTTCCAGAGTTTCCCAGTTGATAATTTTAATATCGAATGATTTTATGTTAGATCTTGTTACTCTATACGTTGCTGGATTTATAGTTGATCTGTGAATTGATTTTGAATTGTCAATAACTAGCCCCAATAGAGGAACAGCATCCTTACTTATAATTAAATCACAACAAACAGCAAACATTTTTTCACTCTCATCTTTTTCTTTTTTATTTAATGTACAAGCAATCATACTACATTTCCAATTAGTATCCACTGGAAGTGGGTTATCAAAATTTACATGTCTATTATTTAGTGTCACATTCATATTACTGGTCTAATTCGAATGGTCAGTGATGTTTCTCCAATATACTGCTTTGCGGAATAGAGAGATGTTAATTTTATAGGATTCCCATCATCATCTACCAATTTTATTGGAATTTGTTGAAACTGCAGCCTCTCCAGTGGTGTGTAAATTATATTCTTTGGAGCGTAATATCTAACATATGTATCGAGATCTGTATCGTAAAATGCTAGTTTTCTCAAAACTCTTCGTTTGTTAACACCTCCAAGATAGTTGCTTTCCAATAGATCACATTCTACATTTATAGAAGTATGTTCATTTAGATGAACACCGTCCTTTATTCTGCTTAAGCAGTTTATCTTTCCTCCAGTCAGCGAGTCACCATCTGCCTTCCTTTTGTAAACAATCAGTTTCATTGTTTGACTGGATTGTATACTATCAGAAATCTTATAGTGAAAGTATTTGACTATTGAGCCATTTGGTAAAGTGTGGGTGACCAGATCTTCTAAACCAAGAAAATGTGCCAAAGGTCTTGAAAATGTTATTAAAAGTGCACTAGTATATCTCCATCTTTTACCTCCATGAGTTGCAAAGCCTAATGTTTTCAAATCATCTTTCATTTCAAACTGTATCTTTCCATCAATTAATGATACTGATAACATGTTTTTTAATATGTATCCAAATTCAGGGAAATCCAAGACTCTATCATTGAAAAGTCTTTTGAATTCATAATACATCAGAGTATTATCACGGGTTTCGATAATTTCTTTGTCAAGACGGATTTTTTCATAGAAAAAACCATCTGTACCCCAAGAAATCAATTTTCCATCTTCATCGGTAATAGTCACATACTCGTTGGAAATTGAAAACCAGTATTGATCATGTAATGATTTTTCTCCTCTATCTGGCAGCGTCATTTGTAGTAATGCCATTTCCCATTTTCTTTTATTGTTTAATTGAAAAACGTGAGGTAAATCAACTGTGAAATCTACTAGTTTTAATCTATCAGTAACAAATCCCGAAGGAAGAACCAAGTCAAATTCTTCATCAATCATATTGTCTCTAATTGACTTTCAGCTATCCACTCATCAAACTGGGGAGGATAACCTCTCCATCTGATTAAATAGAAGTTTTTACGTCTTTGTTTCTTAGTTTCCAACACATGCTCGACGACGAAGGTTTTTGGAAGATACACATGTTGTAGCTCCTCTTCATAGAAGCGATCATCTATCTCTTCATCTTGGAGATCTTCAATTTTATACATTACTGGATACCTTTCTTTAAATACTTTGCAAATCTTGAATATTTCTTCAGTATAATTTTGTAAATAACCTTTCTTAAACATTCTCTTCTTCAAACTAAGTCTTACATAATCTCCAATTTTAAAGATCTTTTTATTTTTTTTAGTTTCTTTTTTAAACAGCTTTTTTCGAAAAGTGCTCACATTGTTTGGATTAACTTCAGAAGGTCTCATACCAATAGATCTATGATAGGTATTGTTGTAAGAATCAACAAAATCTTGTAGGTTATCAATATATCTTAATGTATTTTTAGCTGTAAAGTATCTATACATTCTTCCTTTAAGTGTTCTATTGAATCTTTCCACAACTGCGGCCTTTACATCATTATTTGCAGTGTAAAAATCAATATCATTTTTCTTCAGCAAAGTTTGAAATTCTTTGTTTAAAAACTCAGTACCTTTATCAGATCGTACCTTTTTGGGCTTTCTTTCCAATAAAATTTCTTTAAAAGCATCGACAATTTCTTTTGCTGTTTTTCTTTTCAGAGGCTTTACCCAAGCATACTTGCTAAAAGTATCAGTACAGCATAATAGAAATGTAATGTTGTTGTTTTCTTTTTTCAAATATGCCATATCAACAAGATCCCATTCCCATAAATAATCAATGTTATTAGTTAGTATCCGCTCACGTTTAAAGTTCTTCCTACTTGGTCTGTGCAATGAATATGCAAGACTAGTTTTACTCCACTCTTTAACATCTTTTCTTGTTAGATTAGGAATTACTTTTTTAAATTCCCTATATGCTTTATCTAAACCTCCAAGAGAACCCGGAACAGAAGGATCAGAATATAACTTTTCTAGATTCATAACAAATCAATTAATATTTCTAAGAATTTATCATTTATAGTGTTTTTCTTGCGTCGTCTGTATGTTCTTTTCCTTTTACCACCTGATAGACGCTTTTTAGGCTTTCTTCCTTTATTTATGATCTTTTTGGGCTTTTTCTTCGCCGGTTCATCAACAGTTGGAAATAATTCGCTAGGTTGTATCATTATCTTATCAAAAGAAGTCATTTTTGCTGTTTTCATAAACATATAGATGGCTATTTATAACCTTTTTTAGACTTGTACACTGCCATGGGAGCTTCATGAGGGAAAATATTTGTTCGAAATCTCATATCTTCATTCATTGAATGGGTAAAATCACAGAGTAGATATCCATACATTCTTGCTGTTGCATCATTATAAATGCCAAGAAATGTTTTAGGAGATGCGGGCATAATTTGTCGTGCGAGAAATCTAATTTGACTTCTATCTCTAGGATTTTTGAAAAGAACTTGATATTGAGTATTGAGAGCCAAATTTCTCATTTCCGTTCCTCTTGGGAAAGGATTTTGCATCATGACAATAACATTAATGTTGAGATGAGATCTTCCTTTTGTGAACAATTTTCCCAAATCTTTGAAGTTTGCAATTTCATGCATTAGATCATCAACAACAATAGTTAATCTTTTGTCTGACCTCTCGATTTCTTCGTACAAGTTTTCAGGTAATTCAGTAATAAATCTACAATTCCCAAGAAAACTTTTTTTAATATGCTCAAATAGCTCTGGCTGGTTCGTTCCTGAGATCCACATGAGATTGGGATATTGCCTGCCATCATCGATTATATTATTATAATTTTTAAATAGATTTTCTACCCAAGTAGTTTTGCCGCTTCCGCTTACTCCAGATAAATTCATTGAAAAAGGTGCTTTAAATCTCAAGTCATAACTCATATTTATAAAAAATTTAGAACGTCTCTTTACAACAATAACTAACTTCTTATAACAATAACTAACTTCTATTTATAACAATTTCTAGAACAAATAACTAACAACTATTTTTAACATAAATAATGTTCATAAAACTTAAACTAATGGTGTGACTAAATTGCTTATAATTCTGTTCAATATCTGTAGCAAATATACGGATGTAGAGAGGTTTGTATGTGATAGTTCATCATACAGGTTTCCAACATTGGATTTGATTGTTTGAGTTAGACGTCCATTCTTCAACTCATCAAACATTGATTTTTTGAACAATTCTTTCCCCTCAGCCAGCATATTGGCGTTGACATAACTGATGTGAAACGATAAAAATCTGAAAGCATTGTGAATCATACAATCTTGCTTGTGGTCAGTAGCATCAATTGATGTAGAGTAAATCTCTGTAGTTGAGCATTTTTCACAGTATTCTTTTGCTTTTTTGAAAATGCGTTTCAAGAGAATTTTAGCATATGCTTCTTGTACTTGTACATCAGCATCTTCTTCTTCTTGGAGTTCAGTATATGCTTTTTGCAACATTTCATCATCATTTCCTGATGCTGCTTTAAGTATCTTTGCTACTGAGGAATCATGAACATGTTCAACAATATGTTCTTCTTTTTTGAGCTGTGATATTTTCTTTCTTTTTTTTCTTCGCATCAGATTCGGCACTTCCAGAAGATGATGGTAAAATCAATGATAGAGGCCTTTTGCGGGATGGCGGTGCTAGCATTTTCAGGTCAGCGAGCTTTCCATGCAATGCTTCCAACATTTCTTCTTTTAGATTTATTCCAGTTTTAGTTGGTTTCTCATTCTTCCATCTTCGTATTCCCAGACATAACTTTATGGGAAAATCACCATTTTTCTGCAGATAGATTTCAACCTTATCTTCATGTGCTTCATCTTTGCTCAAAACTTCAGTGTATAGGGTTAGAAATTGAGTATACGTTCCCCCATATCGCTTCGTTTCAGTGATGACGCCGTTCTTCTCAAACAGACTTCTAACATCTTCTCCTTGAAATTGTAATTTATGATTTATCTCATCGAGATTTATGTTGCTATCAACTATTTCCAAGAGACGAGCCAGTGCGGTATGAGAAATAGCCATTGATTTTACAGCTAGTGCACCTTTAATTATATCTTTCACCACCAACACCCATTTGTTAGAGGCAGCTTGAACAGCAAATGATGTCTTGATTAGGCCCTCTTCATTTCTAACTTCATAAATTCCTGCCATGATTCTTCAGTGATTCTTCAGCGATTCTTTAGTGATTTTTTAAGCTCTGCACTCTTCAACAGCTCCGCACGACTGATTTGATTTAGCTTCAGACGTCTGTTTATGTATATAAATCAACCAATCAGATTGCAGAGATTTCTGCTTCTGGAAACTTCTGAAAAATCTCTGTGATCTGATTGGCTGATAGCTTCTGGAAACTTCTGGAAACTTCTGCTCCTGGAAACTTCTGGAAGCTTTCTATATGATGTTAGAGTTTTTCTGCCTATGTTTTTTTGGTTTTTTTCTTTCCACCACTTCGTAATCGCTTTTTACGCTTTCTTTTCACACCACCTCCTGCTAACTTTCTCGATTACATCATCGCTCGAATGTTCTAGAACCTTCTTCGAAGTTTCTAGTTATTATTGAAAGGTGGTGTTAGCATTCGAAGTTCGAATGTTCTAGAACTTTCTTTCGAAAGTGTTTGAGGTAAATTCTTCTACAATTTCTGCTTGAACTTTAATCATATCACTTAAAAATTTATCCTGATTCCACTCTATTAAATCTCCAGTTAAATAATAATACAGCAACCTCGCCAACCTTCCATTTCCATCAGGAAAAGGATGAATCCATAATAACAATGCTGTATATTCTATTGGATTATAGTAATGCTGCCTCTATTAATTGGTTTAATAAAATTTCTATCTGATCAGGTTTACCATATTCTATTATCTCTGTTTCACTCATGCGTGCACATCTTACACTATTTGCAAATTTACCATGTTATTCAGGTAAAATAAATTCATGTGTTTCTTTTACCATGTCAGTGTCGATTGTAAATCGAGTAATGTAATTTCTATCAAGCACAACCTTTCTTATCGTTCTTAGATATACATAAGCATCCTCTAAATTTGCCATGTTTATACAGTCAACTTCATCTTCTGACCTTAAAATAGAATGTAACATCTTTCTTTCTACTTCATCAACATTAATTCTGTATACTCCATTCATTATGAATTATTCTCGAGCTCCTATCTTCACGAACTTCTTATTGGAAATGAGCTTTTTGTCTGAGATTTGTTCATATATGTCTTTCAATTCTGTTCATTTAAAATGTTAGGTTCTTACTCTTGCTTTTTTTATAGATCTAGTCCCACTTCGTCTACCTTTCATATGCTTCTTTCGAACCAGCTTCCTTTGCATCCTCCGCTTTCGGCCGCCTTGCATTTTCCTCATTGCTGTGTGTAAACCATATCCAGCTGCAACGATTGCTCCACCTTTTGCAGCTTTCTTAGCACCTCTCAATGCTATCTTCTTAACAGCTTGTTTACTAACTCGTTTTGCTATCGCTCTTCCACCCTATCTTACAGCTTGTTTAATAGCTTGCCTAGCTGCTACACGTGCTACTGCGGAACCCATGTTTGTTGATTTCCTCTCTCCTCTCCTTTCACGTTTTCGTATTCTATCCCTTTTGTACGTTCCTTCACCCGTCATTAGTTTAATCGCTTCAACTCCACCATCATCCTTCAACATATCATCTATCAGCATTAATGCTACAACACTTGCTGCTATACTAGCCATGATTATATTATAGCTATTAAATTGTAGCGTTCCTCCTTCTTTTATAATCTATTTCTTAAATTCTTCATCTGCATATACCCACTTGTCGCGTTGCTTTTTCGGCACTCCAGCAGCTCTCCAAAATTCTCTAGGGATGAACTCTAGGGCTTTTGGTTTTTTCCAACCCTTTTTCCACATTGTTGGTTTCAGCTCTCGCTGTAAACCTGGTAGTGGTGTTGCTGCAATAGCTGTTTTCACAATCCAATTTTGTATGTTTTTAAAAAGACCTTTACTCCTAATTCTCTTAGTACGCTGTTTCTTTCTACTCTGTCTCTTGCGCTTACCCATCTTTATTTATGAGAGGTAAATGCATTGTTTTTATAAGAAATTTAAGAAGAAAAAGCTGTTTAATGAATGCGTGCATTGCTCTCCGACATTGTGCCATTTTCATTATTGTAATGATGCAGATTCCTTATATAGACCCATGCATACAAATAAAAACACGCATTTACACGAGGATATCATTTTGTGTAATTTCAACATCTCCCCATTCTCTAAGAACACAATCATATTTAATGTTATAAAGTAAACAATCCACCCATAAACTACTAATGTTGTATTGTTTCTTTGTGTGATGATAGATAATTTGCTTCTCTATCCAAAGGAGTATCACAGCAAACCTTCTAAAGTTTCCATTTCCATTAGAAAAACTTTCATTAAAAAGTGTTTTCAAGGTATCATTGATCCTGTCTTTCCATTCATCTTCATTCACCGGAGATTCTTCAATCAGCAACCCATCTTTAGCATCCTTTTCGTGTGGTAGATTTCCAAAATTAACGCTTATTCGAGCAAATCCCATAAACTTGTGTAAATTGTTGTATACTTTCCCAAGATATATGCGTCGAACTTGAACCTTTGTATTAATGCCCATTACATCTCTAAAATGTTCCTTCAAATAGACTAAGAGCAAATCTTTTCTTGTTCTTTGTAGAAATGACCTAAAGTCATTAATTATAATGTGTGCTAATGTTAACAACATCTTTGCTACTGAGATAATAAATGAAATCTATCGTTTTTATAGATTACTCGAAATCCCTTCGAACGTCGATGAAGACATGAGTGGCGCATGCGCAGTTAAGGGGCCGGTTCTAGCCCACCTGATTAAGGTATGCCAATTCGAATGAAGATTATGTAATCATTCAAAGAAGGTTCGAGCCATAAAGTGATGCATGCGCAGTTGAGAGGTAGAAGCATATAAGAATACACACAGTAATATTTTTTCTCAATTATCATTTTTATCATTATTATCATTATTATTAAATTAGTTCATCATCCTCTTCATCATTTATTATAATAAATCTTTTTTTTATGCTTTCATCCCTCAATTCATGTATGAAGATCTTCATAATCACTTCATCATTTTCATAATTTTCTTCATCACCATCATCATAACCTTCATCATTATTACTTGGACAGCGATGTTTTATACTTAAAAAAGGTAAAAGTGTCCAACACACCGGACATTCAAATACCATTTAAATGCCATTTTCAATATTTAGTACATTCAAATTGTTCTTCTTTTTCTCAAACTAAATAAACTAATCATAATCACTAATATTATGAATTAATTCCAAATAAAGCTGTAAGGATAAAAAAGATTTGAAGCAGAAAAAACGCAACTTAGTTTGAACTCAGATCATTCCAGATTCTAGAAGTTTCTGATTTCTCATTTCTCATGACAGAGATTTGACGCGTACATTCGAACGTCGCATTCGAAAGTTTCTGATTGGTTCTTTGAATTCAATCTCGAGCCGAGAACGTGAATTTGCCAGTTCCTCGATATTTTTGTGTTTTCTTGCGATTTATTTAACAAATTCTTATCATCTTATAAGTGCATGGAAAATATGAAATAATTCATTCAATATAATCAAGAGATTTTTTTTATTGCTGTAAAAATCTTTTTCATAAACAAAACCGTTTTTAGTTATTAAGCTTTTTATGGGTTTTTATCAGCTTTGGCGATGTTTTGCAACTTCAAACTAACTTTCCACAACCTTCCCGTTATCGTTTTCGATTATTTTTTACTGTTCATGCTCTTTTCAATTCTCGAAGATTCTCGCGCATGCGTGATCTTAACACTAAAATAAAATAAAAATTCTACTGCGCATGCGTGAGCCAAGACCCCCACTCCCTCTCCTACTATAGATAACAATTAAAGCTAAACACAACATAACTCATTATAGTTTGCTTAATGGTGTTTGATTGAAAAGATTGAGAAAGATCAAATTATATTTTTACCATATATCTTATTCCTCCGATTTCATCGGCTCTCTTCGTTGTCAACGCTATCTACCGAGGCCGAGGCTTCTTTTTCTTTACAGTGTAATAATAATAATTTCGCAAATAAAATTCTGGCGCGTGAGAGATTGTTACAATGTTTCCTTTGTTTCATTTTTTATGCATGAAATAAGACAAAAAGGCAAATTCGGAGCAGTTGCATAGGAATAATGGCAATCTACTCTCCTTCTGTGTTTTGGTGGGCTAACTCATACTGCTATAAGCAATGAGTTGGCATTGCTGTAACCTGGAAAATATTCCGAATAATTGAAACTGTGTGTTTGGTTAATGGTTTCACTTAATTTTATTGTTGCTTGCAGGTGCTGATAGCTGAACAGAAAAGGAAAGGATGTCCCTACTTGGTTTTTTGTGTGGTAAGTGTCTAATTAATATGGGTTTTAAAATTAGAACAATAATATATCAATGGAACTGAATATTACGATGAACTTAATTTGGAGCTATTTAAACAGGAAAAAGCATTGACCATGCATAAATATGAGAAATTTGTGAGATTGATTGCTAGGCCGAAAAAAGGTAAATTATTAGTAGTATGAATAATTCAGGCATGATCAAGGCCACTAAGCTACAAAACAACAGAACTACAAACTATCAAAGTACATAGCTTAACTACAAACTATCGAACAACATAACTACTTAACTAAAAACTATTTAAAAACTATCCACAAACAGTAAAAACCTGCGTATAAGATCCTCCATCTTATTTTGTAGGCTATTTTGGTAGTGAAGAATGGAAAAAAATCGGTGAACTATAAGACAATATCATGTGAACACGAGTATGAAAAAATACATAGAAAAATGGAATATTCGGTGGTAGATTCTTAAAAATGGCAGGTTCTTACATGCAGATTTTTACTGTTTAACTATGTACAGTATCTACATATTAAAGTAAGATATTTTTACAATTTTGGCACCACGTACCAATTCGGTCGGCTCTGCCTTCAGTTTGTGGGAAGGGTTTTGGGTGACCACCTACCCACCCTCTTTTTGGGGGGCCTTTCCTTTTTGCTGGCCAGCAATTTTTACAAAGGCCTCTTTTTGTGTTCTGTAAATTAACACACATAACACTGATATGTTAAAGTTTGTTAACATTTTGTAAAAAGATGCAATGCCCTTGTTAAAGTGTGTATGTTAGATATGTGAAATACAATGTAAAAAGGTGTACCTACACAATTTCATTTGTTGGGATTCTTCTCAGGGATCCTTCATTGTTTCTTCATAATAGATAGACAGGCGAGCGCAGCGAGCTAACCCATTGTACGTGGGGTTGAAAGAAGCATGAGCGAAGCTAATGCAGCGCACGAAGTGCGCCATATCAGTCAATGTTTCTTGATAATAGATAGACAGGCGAGCGTAGCGAGCTAACCCATTGTATGTGGGGTTGAAAGACGCATGAGCGAAGCGAATGCAGCGCATGAAGTGCACCATATCAGTCAATGTTTTTTGATAATAGATAGACAGGCGAGCGTAGCGAGCTAACCCATTGTAAGTGGGGTTGAAAGGGGCATGAGCGAAGCGAATGCAGCACACTAAGTGCGCCCTATCAGTCATTGCTTCTTCATAAGAGATAGACAGGGGAGCGCAGCGAGCTAACCCATTGTACATGGGGTTGAAAGAAGCATGAGCGAAGCGAATGCAGCGTACAAAGTGCGCCCTTTCAGTTAATGTTTCTTGATAATAGATAGACACACGAGCGCAGCGAGCTACCCATTGTACGTGGGGTTGAAAGAGGCATGAGCGAAGCGAAAGCAGCGCACGAAGTGTGCCCTATCAGTCAATGTTTCTTGATAATAGATAGACAGGCCAGTGCAGCGAGCTAACCCATTGTACGTGGGGTTGAAAGTGGCATGAGCGAAGCGAATGCAGCGCACCAAGTGCGCCCTTTCAGTCAATGTTTCTTGATAATAGATAGACAGGTGAGCGCAGCGAGCTAACCCATTGTAAGTGGGGTTGAAAGGGGCATGAGCATAAGCGAATGCAGCACACGAAGTGCGCCCTATCAGTCAATGTTTCTTGATAATAGATAGACAGGCAAGCGCAGCGAGCTAACCCATTGTACGTGGGGTTGAAAGAGGCATCAGAGAAGTGAATGCAGCGCACGAAGTGCGCCCTATCAGTCAATGTTTCTTGATAATATATAGACAGACGAGCGCAGCGAGCTATCCCATTGCAAGTGGGGTTGAAAGAGGCATTAGGGAAGCGAATGCAGCCCACAAAGTGCCCCTATCAGTCAATGTTTCTTGACAATAGATAGACAGGCGATCGCAGCGACCTAACCCATTGTACGTGGGGTTGAAAGAAGCATGAGTGAAGCGAATGCAGCGTACGAAGTCCGCCCCATCAGGCAATGTTTCTTGATAATAGATAGACAGGCGAGCGCAGCGAGCTAACCCATTGTAAGTGGGGTGGAAAGGGGCATGAGCCTAAGCGAATGCAGCACACGAAGTGCGCCCTATCATGTTTCTTGATAATAGATAGACAGGCGAGCGCAGCGAGCTAACCCATTGTACGTGGGGTTGAAAGAAGCATGAGCGAAGCTAATGCAGCGCACGAAGTGCACAATATCAGTCAATGTTTCTTGATAATAGATAGACAGGCGAGCGTAGCGAGCTAACCCATTGTATGTGGGGTTGAAAGAGGCATGAGCGAAGCGAATGCAGCGCATGAAGTACGCCATATCAGTCAATGTTTCTTGAAAATAGATAGAGAGGCGAGCGCAGGGAGCTAACCCATTGTAGGTGGGGTTGAAAGGGGCATGAGCGAAGCGAATGCAGCGCACTAAGTGCGCCCTATCAGTCATTGCTTCTTCATAATAGATAGACAGGGGAGCGCAGCGAGCTAACCCATTGTACATGGGGTTGAAAGAAGAATGAGCGAAGCGAATGCAGCGTACAAAGTGCGCCCTTTCAGTTAATGATTCTTGATAATAGATAGACACGCGAGCGCAGCGAGCTATCCATTGTACGTGGGGTTGAAAGAGGCAAGAGCGAAGCGAATGCAGCGCACGAAGTGTGCCCTATCAGTCAATGTTTCTTGATAATAGATAGACAGGCCAGTGCAGCGAGCTAATACATTGTACGTGGGGTTGAAAGTGGCATGAGCGAAGCGCATTCAGCAAACGAAGTGCGCCCTATCAGTTAATGTTTCTTGATAATAGATAGACAGGCAAGCGCAGCGAGCTAACCCATTGTACGTGGGGTTGAAAGAGGCATCAGAGAAGTGAATGCAGCGCACGAAGTGCGCCCTATCAGTCAATGTTTCTTGATAATAGATAGACAGACGAGCGCAGCGAGCTAACCCATTGCCAGTGGGGTTGAAAGAGGCATTAGGGAAGCGAATGCAGCCCACGAAGTGCCCCTATCAGTCAATGTTTCTTGACAATAGATAGACAGGCGATCGCAGCGACCTAACCCATTGTACGTGGGGTTGAAAGAAGCATGAGTGAAGCGAATGCAGCGTACAAAGTCCGCCCTATCAGGCAATGTTTCTTGATAATAGATAGACAGGCGAGCGCAGCGAGCTAACCCATTGTAAGTGGGGTTGAAAGGGGCATGAGCCTAAGCGAATGCAGCACACGAAGTGCGCCCTATCATGTTTCTTGATAATAGATAGACAGGCGAGCGCAGCGAGCTAACCCATTGTACGTGGGGCTGAAAGAGGCATTAGCGAAGCGAATGCAGCGCACGAAGTGCGCCCTATCAGTCAATGTTTCTTGATAATAGATAGACAGGCGAGCGTAGCGTGCTAACCCATTGTATGTAGGGTTGAAAGAGGCATGAGCGAAGCCAATGCAGCGCATGAAGTGCGCCATATCAGTAAATGTTTCTTGATAATAGATAGACAGGCGAGCGTAGCAAGCTAACCCATTGTATGTGGGGTTGAGAGAGGCATGAGCGAAGCGAATGCAGCGCATGAAGTGCGCCATATCAGTCAATGTTTCTTGATAATAGATAGACAGGCGAGCGCAGGGAGCTAACCCATTGTAAGTGAGGTTGAAAGGGGCATTAGCAAAGCGAATGCAGCGCACTAAGTGCGCCCTATCAGTCATTGTTTCTTCATAATAGATAGACAGGCGAGCGCAGCGAGCTAACCCATTGTACGTGGGGTTGAAAGAAGCATGAGTGAAGCGAATGCAGCGCATGAAGTACGCCATATCAGTCAATGTTTCTTGATAATAGATAGACAGGCGAGCGCAGGGAGCTAACCCATTGTAAGTGGGGTTGAAAGGGGCATGAGCGAAGTGAATGCAGCGCACTAAGTGCGCCCTATCAATCATTGTTTCTTCATAATAGATAGACAGCGAGCGCAGCGAGCTAACCCATTGTAAGTGGGGTTGAAAGGGGCATGATCTTAAGCGAATGCAGCACCTGAAGTGCACCCTATCAGTCAATGTTTCTTGATAATAGATAGACAGGCAAGCACAGCGAGCTAACGCATTGTACGTGGGGTTGAAAGAGGCATGAGCGAAGCGAATGCAGCGCACGAAGTGCGCCCTACCAGTTAATGTTTCTTGATAATAGATAGACAGGCGAGTGCAGCGAGCTAACCCATTGTACGTGGGGTTGAAAGAGGCATGAGCGAAGCGAATGCAGGGCACGAAGTGTGCCCTATCAGTCAATGTTTCTTGATAATAGATAGACAGGCAAGTGCAGCGAGCTAACCCATTGTACGTGGGGTTGAAAGAGGCATGAGCGAAGCGAATGCAGCGTACGAAGTGCGCCCTATCAGTTAATGTTTCTTTATAATAGATAGACAGGCGAGCGCAGCGAGCTAACCCATTGTACGTGGGGTTGAAAGAGGCATGAGCGAAGCAAATGCAGTGCACGAAGTGCCCCCTACCAGTTAATGTTTCTTGATAATAGATAGACAGGCGAGCGCAGCGAGCTAACCCATTGTACGTGGGGTTGAAAGAGGCATGAGCGAAGCAATTGCAGTGCACGAAGTGTGCCCTATCTGTTGATGTTTCTTCATAATAGATAGACAGGTGAGCGCAGCGAGCTAACACATTGTACGTGGGGTTGAAAGAAGCATGAGCGAAGCGAATGCAGCGTACGAAGTGCGCCCTATCAGTTAATGTTTCTTTATAATAGATAGACAGGCGAGCGCAGCGAGCTAACCCATTGTACGTGGGGTTGAAAGAGGCATGAGCGAAGCGAATGCAGGGCACGAAGTGCGCCCTATCAGTCAATGTTTCTTGATAATAGATAGACAGACGAGCGCAGCGAGCTAACCCATTGTAAGTGGGGTTGAAAGAGGCATTAGGGAAGCGAATG
>RQOL01000464.1:132218-168212 GCA_013076295.1 Sanderia malayensis | reverse complement strand
TTAAAAATGAACTTGGAGGGGGCTAATTCAACGGGGGTGGTTAATTTGAGGGGCGCTTATTAATTTTTGCTCAAACATGTAAGGGAGAAAATTTATTTCCAGTTGTCTTTCATGTTGATGAATATTATAACAGGCGTAACACAAAAGAAATAAAAATGAAATGTCTTATGATGTCGATTTTTTCATCCACTTCATGGTCTGAATCAACCATTAGAAATTAAGGTCTCGCTATTGCAACATCGCTTTCCCCAATTTCAAACGGATCAACATCTTTTTCGCTTAGGATTGACAATTGACTTTTTACAACCTCTTCCAGCTTGGCAAGGCTGCTTTTCTTTGAAACAATGGATCAATTTTCTATATTCAAACAAGTGCCCCGTTTGCTTAGGGGGCGCTTATTCAAGAAGGGGGCGCTTATTCAAGCAGGGTCGCTTATTACAAAAATTGCCTTCATCCGGGGATGCTTATTCGGCAGGGGCAGTTATTTGGCGGGGGGGGCTAATTTCGTCATTTACGGTATTCGTTGTGGTCCAAAGAACTTCAAAGAAGAGCAAACACAAAAAAATACAAATGTTTCATGGAAGGTTTAATCGCTCTGGATCAAATTGAACCACCTCCAGTAAGTGTTATGCATTTATACACTGGTGATACTGCCGAATCAAAATATTTCTTAAAGCACTTCGCCAATACAACTCATTAATGGCCATGGCATCATGGGAGGCTAACATTGTGCATCATGCCAGAGCTGGACCACCAGTTATCACAATTCATGGAAAGGCATATCACATGACATTGATACAATATGATTCCAGTCATTATCAATATATTATTATTCATTTATGCTGGCTACAGTTGAATTTCTATTTACCTAATTTATGCCTTGCATCATTAACAGGTGTAACAGAGACAGACAGATCCAGATAATACGCAGAACTTTACATGATGGATACGCAACAAGCATTGCAGGAACGGCAAAACACTGCAAGAGAACACGTCTAGATTGTTGCACTTGTCCAGAATGAAGTAATGGCAGTTAATCGATTTGCACAACATTATCGAAGCATGGGTGAAATATTAGAGGAACAGCGGCAGCAAGCTATTTCAAACAAGCAGCCTGTTCGACATTCAAAATGATCATAACAGGTTGCCCACAACAAGATCGAAGATACATAATCCCACTGCCAGAGAAATTGCAGCTATATACACAGTAAAGATTGAAGGTGCACCGAATCCTGGTGATAGAAAATTGCAGATATAACACTAAACAACAATGGCGATAGAACAACACTTACAGCATGGTTTGAGCTCAACCAGCAAGATCCAGCTGCACATCAGTACCTCTATCATGAGATACCAGAGCATTATGTCTTGCAGGAGCTTTCAAAAACATGGACAGCCAGACATCGAAGAGCAATGCCAATCATTGGTAGAATAAATCAAGTGCGACTAGACCTTGCGAGCAAAAATTTGCACTCAGAATTTTGCTATTGCATCAACGAGGTGCTACTTCATTTGAAGACCTTCGAACGTTAGAAGGTAATCTATGTCACTCTTTCAAAGATGCAGCATTAGCTTTAGGGCTATTAGAAGATGATGCCGAGATCACACGTTGCCTTGAGGAAGCTCCCATTTTCCATATACCTTCACAACTCAGACAGTTCTTTGCATCATTGCTACTCTTTCAAACGTCATCAGACATCAAACATCTTCAAGGCCTTAATAAAGCAATGAGTGAAGACTTTGTCAGACGTGATCAACTCAACAATCCAGACATAACCTTCCAAGACACATGTATCAATGTCTACATGATATTGACAAATTTGAAGGTTCATGGTTTGTCCATCACGAACTACTATCACCTTCCTCAGCTACCGGCCGACTTTGTCATCTCAGAACACATGATGTTCACTATAATAATTTAGCCAATATATAATTCTATTTCTACCAAATTAACTATTGTTTATGTTTTCAGAGGAAGATCACATGGATGTTGAAAATGAAAGGGAGCAAGGAGAAAAATGCGCACTGCATTGAATCCAGAACAACGAGTGGTATACACAGCCATTATTCAAGCGATTGAGGTGCAATCAGAGCAGAACTGTCACTTTCTCGACGGACCAGCCGGCACAGGGAAAAGATTTCTCTACAACCTGTTGGTTCGTATTCTTCGTGGATCTGGACACAAAGTTCAGTGCATGTCTTGGCCAGGAATTGCAGCAACACTGCTTATTAATGGCAGAACATCGCATTCACAATTCCAAATTCCAGTACCATTGAAGCTGGAATAAACATGCAATGTCAAGAGACAGAGCCGAAGAGCACAAGTGTTGGGTGAAACAACCTGTTCATATGGGATGAAGCTTCAATGATACCAGCATTGGCATTACAAGGAGTTGACCGACTGCTTTGGGATATCACAAGAGTTGAAAAGCCATTTGGTGGCAAATTCATGTTGCTTGGTGGTGATTTCAGACAGGTTCCTCCTCGTTTTTTTTTGGCTTTGGGATGCTGAAGAATGCAGACGTGTTCTTATCGTCGGAAACATGAAGAGGATTTCCAATTTTTGTGGTTGAAGTCTAATTCTCTTTCTTTTTAATTTTTTCTTTTTTTGTCTTTTAATTCTTATATTTTGTTTCAAGGATTGGAAAATGGCGAGTATGGGAGCGATTAACGATATGCTAAAGAAAATCTAAGCGAATTCGAAACACCGCTAGAGAGATCCTTCAAAGTGCAGATCGAGAGTTCAATCAGCAGCCTCAGAGAGGAATTTAATGGTCACTAAAATCCAAGTTTTCAGAAGTCGATATTAAACTTCAATCCATCGAAAAGTCACAGCAATTTCTTGGTGCCAGTATGAGACTTTCCGTGCCCAAATTGGACAAGTTTTAAAGCAAAACAGATTTGCGTAATGAAAATGAGAAGCTTGCAAGTCGCCTCAGAGAGTTCGAGAAGAAAGACCAAATCAGGGCAAAAGTATTGACGATCTCAAGCAGTATGGTCGGCGTGAGATGATTGAAATTGCAGGCATCCCAAAAACACGTGAAGAAGATTGTGAAAAATTGCCATCACCGTTAGTGCAAAGGTTGGAGTGATGATCAACCATGAGGATATCGAGGCAGCTCATCGTATTTCAAGGAGAGAAGAAGCTTCCATTATAGTGAAATACAAATCCAGGAAAGTTGCCGCAGATGTTGTCCAAGGATGTGAAAGCCGAGATAAGGAAGATCAGAATATCAGACTCGGTTATCCAATGCCCCAGCGTAATGCGAGTAATTCCAACATTGGAAAAATATATGTCAATGAGAGCCTAACAAGTCACTTAAAAAATCTTCTCTGCCTAACAAGATAAAGAAAAGAGAGCTGAATTACAAATACGTGTGCTAGATGTTTATGTTTCTTGAGTTTCAAATTTAAATCTCCTCCTCCCATGATTGATAACAATATAAATAGGTTGTTCCAAATGTGGGAAAATTGTTTTTGATAATCAAAACTCGATTTTTTGTGATATCTGCGAAACTTGGATTCATTTGAGATGTTCTGGTCTTACAAAAAACGTTTTCTTGAACTATCGAAAAGTGATGAGTCATTTTTGTGTGGCGCCTGCAACGTAAACACTTTTCTTTTCACAAACGTGAAAAATTCAAATTTGCCAAAGAATTTGACATTCATGTCAGTAAAAAAGCTATTTCTAATCTAACAACGATAGTAGCCGGATACGATCAAATTTGTACAGTGTGCCGAAAAGCAATTCACATGTCACTAAGCTCGGTTCCCTGTGGTCAATGCCAACATCTTAATTCACAAAAATGCTCCGAACTCTCGAATTTCAATGCTGCCAATTTTGTAAAGCATTTGTTGAAATGGGAGTGCTCACCATGTAAGCTAAGTACGTTGTCGTCGTTTCCATTTTTTTCGATTGAAGACAACAATATTGTTAATCTGGCTTATAATTCAACGTTTTATTGCAAATGCAATTCAACTGCAATACCCGTAACGGACTACAGACACGTTGAACAACTTAAAATGTGTAAATTATCTGTTAAGGAACATAACCACCTTTACAATAATGATATCGATACAAACATGGAAAACTTTTCGAATTTTAGCTATTATGATAATCATGAGTTCCACAAACTGGTCAATTCCCCCTCCTTTGATAAAAACAAAATGTCAAGTATTTTACATTTGCCAAAATAAGTTTTGAAAAAAAGCTAATTTTTGTATGTGGGGATTTCAACCTAAACCTTCTGAAAACAGATATTTCACCAAATGTTGATTCCTTCTTAAATTTAATGCTTTCTCACTATATCCAACCTTTAATTTTAAAACCTACTAGATTCAACAACCGTTCCACACCCAGTTTAATTGATAATATATTCATAAACTCATTGGACCCTTTAACAGTAAGTGGTAATCTGGTCGACAAAATATCTGATCATTTGCCAAATTTTGTGTTTTTTGGGAATAAGTTTAACAAAGATAAAAGTCAAAATAACAGTTTGTATAGGGACTATCGTAATTTCAATAAGGCAGCATATTTACATGAAGCTGAACAAATTAGTTTTAGCTATAACGATAATTATAACCCTGATCTTGATATCAATTCCAAATATGAGCACTTTCAAAATAAATTGTTAGAATTATTAAATAAACATGCCCCTTAAAACCCAAAGCAACAGCGTAAACCTTGGATAACCAAAGGTATACTTAAATCAATTACAACGAAAAATTCAGTTCTTAAAAAATTCATAAAAACAAAAGACGAATTCTGGTTTAATAGATAGAGAATTTTTCGAAACACTCTTAACCGAGTTATTAAATTAAGTAAACAAAACTATTTTAATGACTCATCATATTTTAATGACTTCAAAAATGACTCAAAAAAGGTGTGGCGAGAAATTAACGAAGTCTTAAACAAAAATAGCACCTAATGTAGTGAAGATATAAAGCTAAATGTGAAAGGAAAATTAATATCTGATAATAAAAAAGTCGCAAATACTTTTAATAATTTTTTCACAAATATAGCCCAGACACTTGCAAACAAATTAGGCCCGACCAAAGCAAATCATAATGACTTCCTAACATCTCCGATTCAAGATAGCTTCTATACCAGTCCTGTTGTTCCAAGCGAGGTTAAATGTGAAATAATGAGTCTGGATGAATCCAAATCACCAGACTCTTTTGATATTCCAGTAAAAATGGTCAAGCTTGTAAGTGACCCTTTCACCAACATACTAAGAGATTTGATTAACGAATCCTTCAGGTCAGGTGTACATCCATCCCTGGTTAAATTTGCAAAAGTGATACCAATTTATAAGGCTAAGTCTAGATCAGATGTTTCCAATTACCACCCAATATTATTACTGGCAATCTTTAATAAAATTTTTGAAAAACTTATGCACAAAAGGCTTACATTTTTCTCAGAAAAACATAACATACTGATCTCACATCAATTTGGCTTTCAAAAAAATAAATCTACAATGCAAGCAATTTTGGACCTTTGAGACCAATTATCATTGGCTGCAGATGAGAAAAAAATTTCTTCTTGCATATTTTTAGATTTTGCTAAGGCTTTCGATACAGTTGACCACAAAATACTATTAGATAAACTCAACAACTATGGCATACGAGGAAGTGCCCTAAACTGGTTTCAATCATACTTATCAAGTCGTACCCAAGAAGTTTGCATTAACAGTATTTTATCACCACCCAATTTCATAACTCATGGAGTACCCCAAGGAAGTGTATTAGGTTCCCTTCTATTTCTACTATGCATTAATGATCTACCTTCAAGCTCAACCATCCTTAAATTTCATCTTTTTGCAGACGATATAAGCATCTTTTTCTCTCACAATAACGCAAAGGACCTTGAGTCCATTGTTAATAATGAACTTGAAAATGTTGCGACATGGCTTTCTGCCAACAGACAAACCCTTATTGTTGATAAATCTAACCTCCTTATAATTTCAAATAAGAAAAAAACAAATATTACAGTTGATATTAAAATTAATAACGATTTCATTAAAGAAAATGACTACATAAAATATTTTGGCGTTCTTCTTGATAACAAATTAAACTGGAAACAACACGCTCAATATGTTAATAGGAAAATTTCAAAAGGTATCGGAATACTTGCGAAAAGGAGACATTTTGTATCAACTGATATACTTAAACAATTATATCACGCTTTTATTGCCTCACACATAAGATACGGCCTCATAAATTGGGTAGTGCCTCAAAGTATGCAATCACTAATTTAAACAACAATTCTAAAATGTGCAATTAAAAGAAGGAAAGGGGAGAGGAAATTGACCGCACAGAATGTGTATTATAGCAGATTGTCCAGAGAAGGTATTCACATTTTAAACTTTTAAACCAGGCACTACAAGTTACATAATTTACATCTAGCTATTTGATATACTGGGTGAGTCAAAAAAAGTTGCAGCGTTTGTGATTTTTTAAATTGGAAATTTTTAGCATACAGTTCTCTAAAGGCCGGGTTACACGATCACTTTTTGCCATCACTTTTTTTGATATTGGACCAACGTGATAAAAAGTGATCGTGTAACATGCAAAAATGATGGATTTTCGCAGCAGATTTTAATGGGCTTACGAGGTGTTAATCCTCCATCATTGAAAATTTTACTCTGAACGAAAGCAGAGTAAAATCGAGTCCATCACTTTTTTTCAAAGAAGCCGACAAATTCTTACGTCACGTAGTGTTTTGGTGAAGAGGAAACGGCCTAGAGTTTCGAGAAAAGAAGTATACAACTTGAAATTGTGCTTAGAAACATCATTATTTGCATGAAAACGAATATTAATAATGATCAGGAAAAATTTGAAGTGCAAAACAATCTCGAAAAATCAAATTTCGTAGAATATAGTTGTGCGAAATGTAAGTTAATTTATATACATGATCAGATACATATGGTTTATTATACATGCATACAGCAGTCCAAACAAGACATTGCCACTAACACGGAACTTTTTCTGGCCTATGAAAAAGATCAACAAGACAACAAGGATCTCCTGGAATTTTTAGCAGACTCCGTCGCATCGTCCTGTTTCTTTTGGGTCTTCCTGGCAATAGATCGAGTAATGTAATAGCGGTGCCCTATCTTTTTAATATGTAATATTAAATTGACATTACACTTCGATATTCCGAGGATACAAATTAACTTATTTCGCACTACTATATTCTACGAAATTTGATTTTTCGAGATTGTTTTGCACTTCAAATTTTTCCTGATCATTATTAATATTCGTTTTCATGCAAATAATGATGTTTCTAAGCACAATTTCAAGTTGTATACTTCTTTTCCCGAAACTCTAGGCCGTTTCCTCTTCACCAAAACACTACGTGACGTAAGAATTTGTCGGCTTCTTTGAAAAAAAGTGATGGACTCGATTTTACTCTGCTTTCGTTCAGAGTAAAATTTTCAATGATGGAGGATTAACACCTCGTAAGCCCATTAAAATCTGCTGCGAAAATCCATCATTTTTGCATGTTACACGATCACTTTTTATCACGTTGGTCCAATATCAAAAAAAGTGATGGCAAAAAGTGATCGTGTAACCCGGCCTTAATACCTAATTTTTCAAAACCAGTGTTTGACAGAGATGTTAAACTGGTATTGCAAAATTTCTGATCAAAATCGGACATTTCTTCTCCGATTTATGCGACAAATTGTAAGGAAGTCTGTCAAATTACAAAAATGGACCTAAAACAATTAAATATATATAATTAGTAAACCTCTCATTTTCACTATTGTCAGGCTGTACTGAAACACTGTCGGTTTTGATCAATACTTTTAGGCTGTTTTTGGAGATTTAACAGGTGATAGATTCTCAAAATCATCCTTATAACTTAAAACATGCCAGATGTTCACCAGATATTTTTTATTGCCAATTTCACATCCCAGCCACATACTGATTCCAAAACTTTTGGAATTGGAACACACCAATTTGAAAATTTTCAAGCAGCACAACTTTTTTTGACTCACACAGTATTATATTTATATATATAAATATAAATTTCCAGCTGCATATATATAAATAACATTTTACTGCAAATAGAAACATACTATATTTTGATGCCTAGTGGAAATTCCATAACATACATATTTCTAGGGAAGCTAGCTGGATTCAAATCCAATGCTGAGCGGCTCACATACATGTCAACAACATGGCATAATTTAAGCCAAGCTGATCAGCAGTCATGCAAAGAAGAAGCAGCAAGACTTAATGAAAATTCTCCAGATCTCACAGAGGATGAGAAAATTGTTCAAATAAAGCACATCAAGAAGAAGCTTATAAATAATGTATGTGTTTGCTATCATTTGTCTTTTGTAGACATTTATAGTACTTTTTCTATGAAAACTGTCTTAGGCTTTTCAACTGATTACATTTAATTACTTGTTTGACCCCCTTTGTGACAGTTAAAAGACCCAAAAATTAGAATTTGTGAAAATGTTTGTGCACTGCTATACCATGTTATAGTTTATTGTATTATTGTACCATTGTATTGTTTATGAGTTTCAAATTACTTAAAATAAATACTGCTTATGTTTCAGATAATGCAGCTTGAACAACTTGGAGTTGAGAGTTCCAACATTGTATTGGATAAAAATGGCCATATTTCTTTTTTTGGATCCAGACGTGGCATAGAATATCTAAGCAGTGCACCTCAAATTGATTTTGAGTTCAGAAAGTTTTTTGGTAAGCATTTTTTTTAAATTTTTATATACTTAGTATTTATATAAAGATGTCTGAGTAGATGACTGGGAGTTGCTGGTATTTTTATTATGAAGTCTTGACCAAATAGTCACCTTTCGGATACCTGAATTCATGAAGCCATGGTTTTTTCTTTCTTAATATTATTTGGTGTGTGTATGAATGATTCCAGGACAGCATGAAGTTTGAAGCCAATTGCTCTTCTTTTGTAGATGTTAAAGAAAAAGAGAAAAATTTCAGCTACAAAGACTTGCAAACTGTTTTCAATGAAGCATATGGTATGTTGTCTTGTGACACAAAGTTTCAGATATTTGTGCAACAACATATTTTTATTTGTGTATCTAAGTTTGGTTTTTTCACTGTTGTTTTGTTATGTGATTAATCAGTTGCTACATAGATGTCTTTGTTTTGTAGCCAAAGCTATCAATTGCAAAAATGCCAAGGTTCCTTATTTGAAAGGAAACTTCTACATAGAAGGAATACCGGACAACATCCCACGGAGAAAGGAGAATGGACAAGTGAAGAAGCCAACTGATTATGGACAGGCTCAAATTGACAAAATAATGAGCAAAAAAATGATATCGTTTTCAAGCCTTTCATGCCAGCGCTTGTTCCCCCGTCTTCTGCCTCATCTGGAGCCACATGTAATAATATGACGTCTGTTGCTCCTCCGACTACCGAGTCTGATAATGCAGAAAGTGAAGCTGAAGCCGAGGAAAGCCATGTAAATGTGAATTTGCCAGTTTGCATGCTGAAAGTAGTCGACGAGGAGGTGGGAAAGAGAGTCCTGAATGGTGGTGCAAAGATCCAAGAGACGGGAATAGACATTTTGAACAATTTACGGAAAGGTGAGCTCGCTGAGCTGCAGAATAGGTATAACGAATATTTTACTCAAGAGGCGTTGCATGCTCTAACAACAAATTATAATTCCCTGCAAGGTAGCATTATCTTTGCAACCTATACGGAAAATCCTAGAGTATTTTGGCTCTTCTACTACGAAGGCATCGAAGAAGACATCGAGAATCTAAGCGATGATGGCACTGTCCCTGGTTGCTGGTTGGACAAAAAGAAAGGGAGATGCTATCATTTTCTGAGCACACCCACGTCCATCAAGAAGAAAAGCATAATAAAAGATACACGTGGACATGTTATTGCTTGGAAGCACAAAATCGACGAAGGAACAAAACAACTTGCAATCGACAATGATTTTCTGGCTTTATTGAAAAAAACTATTAGGAAGTAATAAATTTAGTAGGTAGTTTTGTTTCCGTACCCATCATTTTCATCAGCAATGTAAACCTAACTCTGGTTATTTACGGGATTTATGGGCAAAAAGTCAGAAAATTTAACTTCGCGTTTTTTCTAAGCGTTTTATTGTACACAAAGTCTGTCTGTTTCTATCTTTTTGTTAATATCATGTTTCGTTAGACTTTATTATATTAGAATTATTAAAAGTTTATCACTGAGTTTGTAATACTGCTAGTTTTGCTTTTATTTTATTCATTCATTTGTTGTTTTTTTCGCATGTGCTTTCGTCTGTTCACATGCCATGCCTGGTGGCATCGGTACTGTTTTCGCTTTTGTTAATCTTGTATTTGTAATTAGCTTAACATTCATTTGCTTTTCTCGCCGGACGTATCACTTCCCTTGTTGACGGATTTGGTTTAGTTCTTCGTAATGTTATCAAGTGATCTTAGTAGTTTAAATGCATGTGTTTTAGTTTAATTAGTTAGTTTTTAGACTCGCCTGGATATGTAAGCATCGAGAAGCATGAGAGCATACTGTCGTCGAGGAATGAGATGCTTGTGAAAGATCTCAGTGCCTCAGTTTTTGGTTTATTAAATTTGTTGTTGTGGGGCCGCCGTTTAGAACAGTATTGGAGACACTGTTGTCGTTCGTTTGTTGTTCGTTTGTCGTTAGAGAAGATTAATTGTATGCTGAAAAGAAGCTTGGTTGTGTCAGAAATGAAAGAATAATTATGGAATTGTGTCATCATTTTATGTGTCTGTGTATTTACTTGTTCGCGTCTCATCGAAGAAACCGTTCGCTGATATAAGAAGATGAAAGGCCTTAGACCGACCACGTTTACAAGCTTTCCGTGCCTTGTAGTATGACTTATGGCCCAAGACTTTATTATTTAAATAACTACATGGTCAAATGGATTTACAAGTATAAAGGCTTTTTTTTGGTAAAATTGAACAAATTCTACGTTAATTGGTCGTTTCAAGGGCGAATTATAGCAAAAAAATCGACTGGGGCGAGTCAAAAAAATACTCTTAAACTGTGCCAAATAGCTTGAAATTCATTCTATAATAGGCTGCAAATTAGCTGTAAACAAACAAGCAATCTATTCGCGCATCACCAAGAAATTTCGAAGAATTTAGAAAGAAAATTTGTCTTCGAGTTTCAAGTTTTTTCTCAAGGGCTTTCCTTGCCTTGCAGTGTGACTTATGGCCCAAGACTTATCGTTTTGTTGGTAAAATGGAACATGATACCACTCATCACATCATGATTTACTGTTCATCATAAATGAGGTTTCTAAATCGCACAATTGCACTCAGTGTCAATACTCATTTCTTAACCAGGCAGCAGCACCTCTCTTGTAAAAAAGTTCTCTATGGTACATTGATGACAGAAGACTCAGTCTTGGTTTTCCTTCATTTCTCCTCTTTTTCAAGAACATTCATGTTTTCTACAAATGAGTAAAATAAAATTAATAGCACAAAAGATAATCTCTGTTTTTCATTTCAACCAAGTAGCAAAAAGGAAGTAATGCCAAACAATGCTAAATTAGAGTCACCACGTATTGGCGTACTTAGTAAGACCAAAGCCTTTTACATTGCTTACCATCAGACAGTCCTATCTTCTGTACACACTGAGTTCCAAGAGCATCAGTTGTATAAATTTGCATCAGTTAAAGTAACACACCATGAAGGGAGAGGTCCCCCTTCTTTCTTCAAAAACATAGTCACACAGACGTACGTTAAATTTTCACAAATTTTTGCATAATTTGCAACATATATGTCCGATTTCAGCCAAATAATTTTTCATAACTAATTCCACATTCCAGCCACACGTTAGGAATTGGAGTGTGTTATCAACAATTTAAAAAATCACAAACACCGAAACTTTTTTTTGACTCACCCGGTATAAAGTTTCATATAATTCAAAAGCATATAAAATTTTTTTAAGCACATACAGCTTGCGGCAGTAATTTGAATGCTTCATTCGAAAGTTCGCTTTCTGGTCAAGGGGTCAACTATGTTACGAGTACCTACAATTAAAATAAGCCACCATCCAGAAAACTGTATTCAAAACCGAATATCAGTTTAAAAAAGTACAAATTGCATATCAACAGACACCAGTCAATTTTTTTAGTTAATACCTACTCAAAATTAATAAATTCATACAGTCTTTAGCAAATGCTTAACATGTTGTTATCAGCTTTCAAATGTATTATCAGAGTCCGATTCTTCATCTGTCAACCCATCCAGTTCTTCAAAATCATCAACACTGTCACTGTCGTATTCAGCCTCTACAGAAAAAGCGATATCCGCTAAAAATTCGCACCCCGTGTGGGTGACTGAGAATGGGATCTCTTGTCCAAATTTGTTCTATGTAGCCTTTGTGGTTATAATTTCATTTTTTATGATAAGAACGTGCTTGAATACTTTTAAGGCCCAATGAATTCGAGTCCTCGTTATCAGACAACTGGCCCACCTTTTCCTTCAACATTTTCACATTCTTCAACTTCGATTTCAAAAGCATTTCACATTCTGCATGTAAAAGATTTCGTTCTTCTTCACATCTTTTTTCCAACTCCGACAAATCAATAATTCGTCGTTTGATAGCAAACGGTACTTTGTCTTGAAGACTTAAGGAAGTTTGAGTATCCGCATACTTTTGTTAAAGACTGGAATTGGGATCTTTGGCTTCTTCAAACGACACAGACTCTAGCAAAGAAGGACATGTTCTTTCAGCAATGAGAGTTGTGCATTGTACTTGGATATTTCCAGTTTTAGTCGCTTTGTTTGCTGGGTAACTCTGCGTGCAAGTCGAATAGCTTGTTTTTGCCCTTCTGTGAAACAAAATTTTGAAATGTTAAGCAAAAATTAAAAATAACTAATCAATATTTTTGTTATCAGAAAAGGTTCTAGTTGCATTTCATCCAATTCCTTTTTTGACACAGTAAAGTAAACTAATAAATTAAAAAAGCATTTTTATTTTAATTAGTGCACCCGTCGACTTTAATTAGTTTGATGTACATTTGTAAAAAAAAGCAGTCCAGATTATTCATCTATCTCATCGATGTAAAAAAAACTACATCAATAGTAACTAAATCGATATTTAAATCGACATATAACTTACGCGAATATCTTTCCTTTAACATGAGTCGTAAGCAATGCAGTGCAATACAATGTACAGCAAAGCAATACAATGCCACATACAACACAATGAAAATTAACCTGCTGAATCTAGTTTAGTTTAAAAAAAAAACCAAAAAGTTAAATTATTATTTCAGAGTAAATATGTTGAAAAACGGTCCCATAAATGTTTGTTGATATATTTAAAGATCTATTAAACAAACATGATCTTTTTATTGGTAATTAAGTTTAGTTGAGGTAAAATTTACAAAGAGAAACAATGCCAAACAAAAATATAAGTTCATTGTTGAAAGGAGTTAGTGAAGGTGAGGTGTCCAAAATTTAAAATTTAAAAATCGATTTGCCTGGGTACAGAATAACACAGAATGAAAGAGTTACCAATTACGAATAATTAATTGTAATGAGAAGTTAGTCATAATAAAAAATTGTCGTTTATTTGATATATTTCTTACCGAGTCTTCTTTCTCTCAAATCTATGGTTAGAAACAAAAGGGAAATTAGAATAGTTATGAGCAAGAAATAGTTATTTTGCAAACGATGCCTGGACAACAGACAACCTGTTATTGTTGTTAAAAGTATACCAAGGGAAAAATATTTATTAAAAGTATTTCGCAAAATATTAATGAATAAAGATTGTTAGGTTATATTTGTTTAAAGAACATTTATATTACTTACTTAGCGATAAATATGTGTGAATAATAATAGCCTTTTGAAAAATCGTCCAGCTAAAAGTAGACACAATGTGATAATGCAAATTGTCAGAGGCGGGATTCTATTGTACAATAAACCGTTTACTATTGGTTCATACACATCACGTGATAAAAAGGGAGGGAAAGTTTCTCTTGAAAAGAGAGCTTCCCTTCGTCCTTTAGACTTGTAAAGGTGGGAAGGAAAAAATTAGCACGTGACAGACTGATTGTGTGAAAGGAGAGAGTGTGTGCTTTAGGGTGGATGGACACGTGTGCACGTGTGCACGTGTGCACGAAGACAAAGGAAGGGAAGCCTGCGCTGCGCACACAGGAACAGCCGAACAGCGTGTCGTCGACTCGAGGATAGGAAGAGAGAGAGAGGCGATTCAGAAAATCCAAATCGGAGGAATGAGAGAAATGGTAATAACATAATTGGATCTTTGTCAATCTCTTCAATCAATTGCTATTTCACAAACTGTAATGAGTTATGGTGTGTTTCACTTTAATTGCTATCCATTATTTATAGAATTTGGACATATTGGAAGGAAATATGCATCCTTTTATGAAAATTAGTCAACATGCATGGAAGGCTTGGGTAAGTTAGTTACTGTAGTTATTTTTATACCAAATAAGAAAAATAGGCAAATTCAGAGGAGTTGCATAGGAATAATTGAAATTGAAATGTGCTATCCTTCTTTTTTTATGTTGGTTAGATAGCTAATATAAGCAATGAGGTGCATTACTGTGTCCTAAAAGTATTCAAAATTATTGAAACTGGTTTCACATAATGTTTATTGTTGCAGGTCTTGATTGCTAAACAGAAAAGGAGAAAGGTTGTGTTGTTCCTACTTGGTTATTTGTGTGGTAAGTGTATAATTAATATGCAGGTTTTAAAATCAAAAGAATAATATATAAATGGAACTTAATTTAACAATGAACTGAATTTAAGAACAATTTCAACAGAAAAAGCATTGACCATGCATAAATGAAACATTTTTGAGATATTTTCAAAACATAACTGTGTGGTTGTACTTGTAGGTGTTGGTTTGGTTGATAAACAACAAAGTAAAGGCCACTCCTGCTTGGTTTTTTGTGTGGTAAGTGTATAATTTTTTTAACATTAAAACAATAGCATGCAAATGGAACTAAATTTAAGAATGAACCAAACGTTGAAAAATGTTGACAGGAATGGAACAACAAAGCATTGACCATGCATGAATGGAACATTTGTGAGATTGATGATTAGGCCAAAATGAGGTAAATTATTATTAGTGCATAACTTTGTATAAATTTTTTAATTCATGCATGACCAAGCCCACTAAACTACAACTAAATACTATCTAAATATACTATTTACAAACTATCTACAAACAGTAAAAACCCACATAAGAACTTTCATGTTATAATGTAGTAGGTGATATTGGTTGCTAGCAATGAAACATATTTTTGGATAAGGTGGTGGAATAAAGATAAATTATAGGAAAAGTGTAGCACAAAGTAATTTAAACTTGAATATGAAAAAGTATGTAGAAAAATGAAAGAAAGTATTTGTGAATGAGCGCGCGATTCGAGTTCAGTGATAATGCTGAAGGAAACAAAAGTAACTTGTATTAAAATCACTACATTAAGTGGAAAATTGTGGTGAATAATATACAACTATTTGTAAGTCCTTTTAGTTTATATGTCTTTGCTTTGTTAAACGTTGGTAGTTTTAAAAGTTGTGAAGAAAAAATTCCCACTTACTTGAATTTGTGCGATCGAAATCTGGAAAAGTTTTTCGCGCGCTTCTGTCGAAGGTAATTGTCTTGTGATACTATAGCGACAATATGGCCTCGCCCAGAAGAATGTAAAATGAAATCAAGGTCTTTTTGACGGGTGGAAACAATCTGGTGTTTTGGGTTTATAATGATGTTATATTATAGTGACATTGCAAAAGTAGCAATGGTATACCAACGAATACAGACATTTCATGGAATATCTAGGGTAAGTTGTACTTAATAATAGTCATTTGTAAATCCATGGATATAAAAATATGCTGTCAATATTGAGATACGTTGACTGGTTAACATGATAAAGACAAAAGAATGAGGTAGGAAAAGTACTACCTTTCCATTCAGAAATAATAATCTATGAAATTGCATTATTTGCCGTGAAATGAATAGAAAAATTACCATATCAGGTATCATATGAAAACATTCTCTCGGGGATCGTTTCTTCTCTCCAATGAAAGTTCTAATGTAAACATTTTCCCTTTCTCCTCAGTGTGTTAATGAGTTTTTTTAAATGTGCTATTTTATGTGAAAGGCATATATTGATCCTGTAACAGGCAAAGTTACCCTTTACTGTGTTTTACTGCCTTCTACTATACTCTGCCATTTAATAATCTACTCTACCATACTATACTTTACTTTACCATCTAATGTGGTACTATGTTGTCTATCTAATTTTAATTCCACCCTGTTGTATAAAACTTAATACGACTATATTAAGTTTTTAGTGTGCTCCAGTCGAAGATATTGTCTTTTGAGGCCTCACCAAACAGAATTTAAAACGAAATCGAGGTCTCCTGGGCGTGTGGAAGCAATGTGATGCTGGCTTATTCTGTGCTATAATATTCCTGCATAGTGAAAGTAAAAATTGCACAGCAAGGACTTTGGAATAGACTGAACTACAAATTGGTGAAAAAATATAAAGGGTATGTTAAGTTGAATAATAGTCACTTGTAAAGTAATGTGTAGAAGTGGAAAACATAGTATGATCATTCAGTAAAAATCTTTACTTTCGTATAAAAATAACTATGAGATTACAAAAACTATTTAGTATGGAAATTTATATTATAAGTTATAATATAATAAGTTATTATAATAAAATAGTTATTATAATATAATAGTTATTTATATATTATAAGTTATTATATTATAATGTTATTAATTATTAATTGATTGCTGTTCTTTATTATGTAGATCTATATATTATATATATCTAAATTGTTTGAACCATTTTCTTTCAACCACTGTTTTAATAGTTTTTTTTAATGTGCCAGGTTTCCTGCAAGGTATATAACTCTCCTTTTCTCTACCTTACAGACTTCCACTTGTGTATGTATTATACATACCATACCTACTATACGTAGAAACTTTACATACTATACCTACTATGCAAACAAACTATACATACTATACCTACTATACTATATAATACTATATAATTATGTTATTGGCTTTATTCGGTGAAAGGATATTATGCAATATTTGGAAGATATTAATTGAATGACTGAGCTACAAAAGACAGAAGGTAAGTACTATAATAACTTACTCTCTACAATAATGTAATAATAATACTACAATAACTCACTCTCCTGCCTCTTTCAGCCCCACGTACAATGGGTTGGCTCGCTGCGCTCGCCTGTCTATGTATTATAAAAGCACATTGACTGAAAGGGCGCACTTCGTGCGCTGCATCCGCTCCCCGGAGGCCGTTGAGTAAAAATGAGCTTAATTTGGTTGGCGCGCTTCGCACGCTGCATTCGCTTCGCTCATGCCCATACAGACATACATACATACATACATACATACTATACCTACTATAAAAGCATACCATACCTACATACTATACCTACATACTATACCTACCATACAAAAATACTATATGTACTATAAAATCATACCATACCTACATACTATACCTACATACTATACCAACATACTATACCTACATACTATACCAGCATACTATACCTACATACTATACCGACATACTATACCTACATACTATACAAACATACCTACTATAAAACCATACCATACCTACATACTATACCAACATACTATATGTACTAAAAAACATACTATACCTACTATACAAACATACAAACACTTGTCGAAAGCTTAAATGAGGAAAATCGTGCAAATAGCGCCTGAAAAATTCATAACTTTTACTTTGTTTTCATTGGGCCTAAGTTGCAAGCATGCCAAAGCAACCTCTACTACAAAAACTATAACTATTTCAACTCAAAATACAAAACAAAGGTATCACCTGTGTTCCGAATTGTTTCCTGCAACTCTCCAGGGGTCTTTGAAACAATTAGCAGCTCTTTACAAAAATAATTCAGCTCGTAAAACAGTTTGAAAGGCGCTCTTTGTGTGCAAAACAAAAACACGCATCTTCTCCAAAAGTACCTGCTGCCACCGAGGACGAAAAACGACCGAAAATTCACGTGCGTCGCCTGCAAGCCGAGGGCGAATAACGAAAAACGATCGACAACGCACGTGGGTCGCGCCAAAAGAGCCAATCACATTGCAGCAAGAGGCGAAACGCGTCACGTGAACAGCGAATACTTTGTTCGAAAATGGATTTCGCGACGCGAATTTGGAAGTTTCGCGAGCGTAAACCGTCGTTTTTTCGTGATAGCCAATTAGGCGAACTTTAACAAAGAATTTCCTAACCTTTTAGTGAAAACTGTAAGCTCTCATATAGATAACTTTCTGGTTCAGCCGGCAAGGAACAGCTCACTTAAAAATAGGGAAGATTAAGGGCCTCAGAAAAAAGCCTTCATGGATACCTCATTCGCCGTTTCGGCCCATTGTTTTGAGGCGTTCGACCTATTGTTTCGGGTCGAAACTATTGTTTTTGGCAGGAAAGTTCGTCATCAAGTGACTCCGCAGAATATATATATTAGATATCAAATAATGCGCAACAAGTTCATCTAAATTTCTATCAAGATGTGAGTCAGTATCACCATACATTCGGCCAGTGGTGGCTCTTCCATATGAAAAACTGACCCCAAACATCAGCAGAACACATACATGAGTCAGTATCGCCTTGCATTCGGCTGGTGGCTGTCTCCTTATGATGAGTAGACACCAGCTTCTGCCTGTTGTCATCATTCGCTATACCTTTCTCTCTGCCTTTTCTATCCCAACCCTCCACTTTCCCTAGGAAACTCCAAGCCATGGACTCACATCCAGGCTCCTGGTAGACCAGTGGAGATTAGGGTCATTGGCTATCACCCTGTGTGTTCATTGCTACCTCTATTCTTGTTACCTGCCCTTTGGTCTTTCTTTCTCCTGTTTTCCACACTATCTTCTGATATCTTTTGGACAAGGTGCTTGGCCCGGAAATCTTTGCTTTCCCTAGCCAATCACCTGACAGTAAGTGCAATACCCTACAAACAAATCAGAGCAGTGTACTGATGCCCAATTTTCCTGCAAGTAATACTACCATTCTGTTTGTGGGTCGGTTGGGCTTGGACATTAATAAAACATTGTCAAGTCATGAAATGACTTTCTGCTCAGACAACTTACTTACCAGAGTTGAACTGGTAACAGTAAATTTTCTACGAAGTGAAGTAACTAAGAATACTAGCTTTTCACAGTGTTAAAATTAGTACTGCTGTGATGTGATACCAATAATCAGGACTAAACCATCAAGGATTGCATTAAAACGATATGTTTTGAAATGGGTGCTTCAAAAAAATATAGAGAGGGCGTGTTTAATGTGGTTGCAAGCCTAGATATCTATATTTTATCTATGTTATAGATCATATCTATGTTCTTGTCGAAATAAAAATGGCATTTTTATTTCGACAAGAACATGAGGCCTTCTTGATTCTGGCGACGAATAAAAGGTAATAACCAGCAGAGAAGCCAACCAAATATCATTTTCCTAATGTTTCTAAAATGTCTCACTGCACTGCAACAAATATTTCCGTCATTGATGAATTGAAAATAAAGCCAACCAGCATGTGCTAATGAGGTATATAGAAAATCTAAAAAGCTGACTCACGATACTCTGCTGCTGCATTGAAAAGTGAACTCCCTGGAAATCCAGTCGAAAACGATGTTTGCATGCAAAAAGAGCGATTTTGCACACTGTGTGCAATGATGTTCATGGAATTTGAATACTATATTCGCTCAAAAACCTGATTTGTGTGACAAAGAACAATGCAATTGTGCTAGATATATAAAAATAATAATTTAAGCTGTTTTGGTTCCATACAACGTAAATGCTGCTTTCAGAGAGAATTTCTATGCTCCATATATTGGCCTAAATTACGATTGCAAAGGGTGAAGCAGATGCAACCTAAATATTGTTGAAAAGGATGAGTTTGTTCATTTGATGCCTGACACTTAGAGTATTGTTGTTGATAAATTGCCTGGCATACCGGTTACTGTATACATACAAACATACATACATATTTATTTAATTGAGCAAGTTAAATTAATGTCAGCTTGCAGCTGATGGGGACCCGCTACTTATGAAGAATTGTTTTTGGTTATATCGACAGTTAAAAAGTAAAAATAAGTAATTATATAAACTAGTAAATAAATGAATGAATAGATATATAAATAGATAAGAAAATAGATAAACAATTAAGTTGATAAATAAATAAGTGCCTAAATAAATAAATATATGAGTCGAATTTAAGAATATTTAAAGTCAGATTTTTTGTTCAATAGTTGTCCTGTGCCCTTAGCAAATGTTAATTTCTCCAGCTGTCCTTTAATTCTTCCGATGGATCTCTTAAAAGGTTCAATTGTCTTTTTCTTTTGGTCTCCTTTTAGGAAATTCCACAGGGATTGCCCTCTATAACCAATTGAGTTTCTCCCTGCTATAGTTATGTAGTCAGGAACCCCAAATTTTGAGCCACCCCAAGGTGACGACTGCTGTTACATTTATCGAATAGATCACAAATCCTATCAAGTAACGTATGTAGATATGCATTTTGCATAAAGATCAGTACTTTTCTTTTGTAAAGATATGTTATTGTGTCCCACTTTGCTTTTTGTAATACATCCTCTTCAATATTGTTACTTTTAACAATTGACGATTTTAGCTGCAGCACATTGCCTCACATTTGGTATTGACTAGGTAATTTACTAGGTATCGAGACCATACTAAGGGGTCTGCAGTTCCCTCTCTCTATCTTTTGGACATTTTGCATCAAGCAGGAAATATTCTATCCTTTATGCTTTTGTGGAAATTTCTGTCCAACATCAGTATTTCTTTTCATGTATTGTTGTCTACACCAGTGGCTTTTCCAGGAATCAACCTTTTCACTCCTTGTGATATCTGAGCGTCAATATCTCTAGCAATGTTGGTGCTATTTTACTGACATTGCTGTGGTCAATTTTAGGTATATGTGGACGATTTTCTGCTAATTTATTTCTAATCAGGGAGAAAAACGAATTAAGGGCATTCACTTTTCCTTTGTCATTATACTCAAGCTCATGGCTGTCATTGAGAATAGGACCAATAACATTTTAGGTTCTCTGTTTACCAGTCAGCCTTTTTACAACATTCCAAAAACTTTTTGCACCTTTTCCTGTGCTGTTTCTAGCTCACTTTTCCAGTACGCCATCTTGACTTCTCGCAGAAGAGCAGTTACTTTGTTTCTTGAGGTTTTATAAGATGCCCAGTCTGTCGGACCTTTACGTTCTCTTCGCCCTGAGGTTTATACTTTTATTCATCTCTTTCCTGAGACTGGTGTTTATCTATGGGTGTGACATCCATTTGACTTTGGCTTGCCTTTCAGATATTTACCTATTTCCTTACATTAAGGTACAACTTTTCCCATGCCCAGGAGCAATCATCTATATCCTCGAAGATGGAGCATACTGACTATGGGACCATTTCCATGTCTTCTCTAAACTTCTCCCAATTACAATTCTTTATGTTTGATACATTTGTTATTTTGGTGGTACCCTTTCTTTTCTAATCTTAAGTACCGAATAAATCAGACAGGATGGTGTGTGATTCCTGTATCATATATATTCCTGATTTTGTCACCTTCTCTTCACTGGTTGAGATAACTAAGTCAAATGAGAGGTTGAGCTAAATAGGTTTCTTCTGTGGTCAGTGTTGGGGCTTTTATCATATTCTTGATCTAAAAGCAGTTCAGCAATCTCAACAGCCACTTTCCTTTACTACATTAATTTGCTGGCTTTATAGTGAAAAGCATATCTCACTTAAAATCTCCCATCAAAAATATATGCTTCCTCTTTTGCCACACCTTCTTTAAGTAGGATTTAACATTCTGGTAGAAATCAACATTATTTCGAGCTCGGTAAACAACTGCTATTATGATTCATTTTACTATGAATCATCACACATAATTAATGGCACTGTTTATATACCGATAGCTGCCGGTTCACAAAAACTTGTAAAACAATAAATAAAATCAAACTATGTACAAGTAACTGTTTCTAATAAACAATACTAGATAAAAAGTTTCTGGTGTCAATATCGCCCATTTCACCAATGGGGACATTATGTTTTCGAAACCTTGAACCTCTAATGCACAAAACAGCAGTTCTTAGTCAACAGAAACCCAACTTTCTTTTAACCCATGCACATGTTTCGCTAACATTTTGATAGTGCTTTTCTGAAAATAGTTCAGATAATCGCTGGAAAAATGTTCTTGTTTCACGGCTCATACCACCATTGCAAGAAAATATCAACGGGGTAAAAGTTCAATTTTCTTCGTTCATGGTGACTTCATTATATTTTGGTTTCTTTTCAAGCTCCATTGATCTAGATGTTGAGGCTGTGATTTTGCAGCGGTAACTTCGAGCAAAAGGGTAAAATACCCTAACGTCAACAAATGCTTGTTGCATATGCTGCCAAAACCCTCTAGCACTAACAACAGCTCGTAGTTCGCCACCATACTCAGATTGTTGCAAACAAGGCTCTTTGCATACGTCTTTGCATACTGTGGACAGTAAATTAGCAGTAAGATCCCTCATTTCATTGTGTTGAAGGGTGAAAAAACCACCAATCTTGCATGAAAGAGCATGGTCGACACTAAACTTTGCCTTCCAAACACATTCGGAAGGAAGGTTCTTTAAGTTCCATGCATACCTCAAGAAAATACCATCATGAAATTCGCGTTTCGAGAAGTGCAAATGTTCTGATTTCAAAGGCAACGATGAGAGCCAAATCAATGCACCATCGGAGCATGCTATCTCGTAGGTGTTGCATTGAGATGAAGTCATTTTTTCACGAAGAAAGGCTACAATACTTGAATAGTATTCCTACTTCGTTTTTGTGATATCAGAATTCACAAGCGCTGATCATTGCCTTCAACCACCAGATTATTTTGACGAATTATATTCTTTGTGCATTTTTCCATGATGGATTTGATTTACTACGATATATTAATACTATAAGTATAAACATATATCTAATATATATATTCTGTGATGTCACGTGATGACGCATTTTCCCTGCCAAAAACAATAGATTCGACCCGAAACAATAGGTCGAACGCCCGAAAACAATGGGCCGAAACGGCGAACCGTGTAATCACAAAGGCTTTTTTGTATGTGGGTATATGGCAATGAAATTCCACACTGAATGTTTAGTTTATTATTTTAACCAGGGTATGGATTTTGTTTTTCGATTTTCTCCTGAAATTTTTAATTATTCCACTAATTATTCTGCTAATTGTGCTATCACGAAAAAACTACGGTTTACGGTGGCGAAACTTCCAAATTCGCGTTGCAAATTCCATTTTCGAGCACAGTATTCGCTGTTCATGTGACCTGTTTCGCCTTTTGCTGTAATTTGATTGGCTCTTTCGCGACTTCACGTGAACAGTCATGCAGATTTCGTTATCATGCAAATTTGCCCTCGGGTTGAACAGCAGGTACTTTTGGAGAAGACGCGTGTTTTTGTTTTCAACACAAAGGATAACTGGGCGCCTTTCAAAATGTTTTACGACTTGAATTATGTTTGTAAAGCCTTGCTAATTGTTTGAGAGACCTCTGGAAAATTACAGGAGACAATTGAGAACACAGGTGATAGCTTTTTTTTGTTTTTTGAGTGAGATAGTTTTAGTTTTTGTACGACCGCCATTGTTGCTTCGGCATACTTTGACGCTTAGGCCTAATGTAAACAAAGTCAAAGTTTTAAAAACAAATCAGTCAATGTTTCTTCATAACAGATAGACAGGTGAGCGCAGCGAGCTAACCCATTGCACGTGGGGTTGAAAGAGGCATGAGCGAAGCGAATGCAGCGCACGAAGTGCGCCCTATCAGTCAATGTTTCTTGATAATAGATAGGCAGGCGAGCGCAGTGAGCTAACCCACATTGTAAGTGGGGTAGAAAGGGGCATGAGCGTTAGCGAATGCAGCGCACGAAGTGCGCCAACCATAGGCGAGCGCAGCGAGCTAACCTATTGTAAGTGGGGTAGAAAGGGGCATGAGCGTTAGCGAATGCAGCGCACAAAGTGCGCCAACCATAGGCGAGCGCAGCGAGCTAATCCATTGTAAGTGGGGTTGAAAGGGGCATGAGCGTGAGCGAATACAGCGCACGAAGTGCGCCAACCATAGGCGAGTGCAGCGAGCTAACCCATTGTAAGTGGGGTTGAAAAGGGCATGAGCGTGAGCGATCAGCGCACGAATGCCAACCAAGCGATGCAGCGAGCTAACCATTGTAGTGGGTGAAAGGGCAGAGTGAGCGATGCAGCGCACGAAGTGCGCCTATCAGTCAATGTTTCTTGATAATAGATAGGCAGGCGAGCGCAGTGAGCTAACCCACATTGTAAGTGGGGTAGAAAGGGGCATGAGCGTTAGCGAATGCAGCGCACGAAGTGCGCCAACCATAGGCGAGCGCAGCGAGCTAACTTATTGTAAGTGGGGTAGAAAGGGGCATGAGCGTTAGCGAATGCAGCGCACAAAGTGCGCCAACCATAGGCGAGCGCAGCGAGCTAATCCATTGTAAGTGGGGTTGAAATGGGCATGAGCGTGAGCGAATGCAGTGCACGAAGTGCGCCAACCATAGGCGAGTGCAGCGAGCTAACCCATTGTAAGTGGGGGGGGGGGGAGGGGTGAAAGGGGGAGGGGGGGGGGGGGGGGGGGGGGGGGGGGGCGAGCTAAGGGGGGGGGGGGGGGGGGGGGGGGGGGGGGGCCAGGAGGGGTGAAAGGGGCATGAGCGTGAGCGAATGCAGCGCACAAAGTGCGCCAACCATAGGCGAGCACAGCGAGCTAACCCACTGTAGTGGGGTAGAAAGGGGCATGAGCGTCAGCGAATGCAGCGCACGAAGTGCGCCAATCATAGGCAAGCACAGCGAGCTAACCCACTGTAGTGGGGTTGAAAGGGGCATGAGCGTAAGCGAATGCAGCGCACGAAGTGCGTCAACCATAGGCGAGCGCAGCGAGCTAACCCACTGTAGTGGGGTTGAAAGGGGCATGAGCGTAAGCGAATGCAGCGCACGAAGTGCGTCAACCATAGGCGAGCGCAGCGAGCTAACCCATTGTAGTGGGGTTGAAAGGGGCATGAGCGTGAGCGAATGCAGCGCACAAAGTGCGCCAACCAGATTAAGCGTTTTTTACTTGACGGGCTGGGGCGAACGAGCGAAGCGAGTGATGACCCCTAGTATATATATATATTTATCTACTATATATATATAATACCATTAAAATATATTATAGTGTAATATATATTGTATAATCGTATTCAAACTGCTAATATGATTCTTTGTGAAAGCAGCTTGATGGCAACCCAAATGGATTTGGTTTTGTGTTTGTCACTCTTTACTTCATAGGGAGTGATGTCCAAATGGGATTTGTAATGCCAAAAGCAAGCTGCCATGCCGGCCATGCTCTCTGCCCTGTCTTTCAAATTTGTATGCATCTATTGATAAATCTCGATTATTGTGTTCTTCTGGTGACTTGGTGATGCCTAAGATATTGATGCCTGTTTCAGCGAGCAATAATATCTTTACGTTTGATAGCTTATTCCTTGTCATGACCCTTTCACATTGAGGTGACCAACTTTCAATGTGTTTTGTATGTTTGAAGGGGCAAGGTTAGATATGCCATGCAAACTTTCTTGATGATTTGAGTGGGATGATCGTCGTCAAAGCTGAGAATAACATCAAAGCGATGATCAGAAATTTTTGGGAAATAACGGTCCAATTGCAAACTGACAAAACCTGGTTAGTCATGGTACGAAACAGTTTACTTTTTGTTTTTATTTGTTTCGCACAATTGATGACAGTGAGTTTGAATGCTTTCTCACAATGTTCTACTATTTTGAATATGCCAAAGTATACTCGCACCAAACCTCCTCAATTTTAGTTGCAGACAAATCTGCCAGAAGATAGTTCCATGCTATAATCATGATCAGATGGCGCTGTTGGAGCCAGTGGCAAGGCCTCATTGCATTGGGTGCAATATACAGTATCAGAAATCTTTTTTACAATATAGCCTGCAATATAGTATAAAATCTGCTCAAGAAGGGATGTAACTTCAATTTGTTTAAACAACAAGGAAAGGTTTTCCTGATTGTCATCATTTACTTCAGACTGTACCATTTCATTGATTGGTGTGTGCTTTTTGCTGGACTTCAGTGAAAACAACGAGCCTTGGCAATCTGACTCAAATAAAACAACATTTGATTCGTGTGAAGCCATAATTGAATTCCTCATGAGAACCTGACACAGGGCTGTTGTTGAATTGCACATTCTTGAGGTTATTGTTGAATCCCCCTCAACTGTGAATGCAGGAAAAAAAGCTCAAAGTCATCCTGGGAAAATTTATATGTGAGGATGAATGAGAATCGGTTTACAATTCTGGTTAGGAGCTCCTCTACGATGAAAAGTAGAGACTTCGATGTCATCAAGAAACCAATGATGAATGTCTTGCGACATGAGTGAGCGAACAATTGGTTGTCAACCGTTACTCCAAGTAAATACTCATAAGCGTAATTATGACTAAATTATCAATTCTGATTGGTGATTTGTGTCCTTTCATTCTTGGAGATCGTGAATTGGAGGTACTTTATAATCAGACGGTAAAAAATGCTCACTGCAGATGTAAGAAAATCTACTTGGATTCCAATTACAATGTCCAACTGCCGAAATCGACGAGGTCTGCCTTTCCTTATTTACTGGAAATCTATCAAAGGATTGTCAATAAATCGCACAAGAAGTTGTAAAGAAACATGGAACTGCAGAACAACATTTACAATAAAAAAATATAAAGAAACATTGGTGACATCAACACACCAATCTGAGGACTTAGGTTTCTTGACAATCTGTCTATTTTAACATCCGAATGATATAGAAGAGAATAAGAGATTACCATTCTGGGAAACAAAGAAGTTGAAAATTGAATTTGAACTTGAACTTGAATTGTACGGCATATTGAAAAGCCGTACAATTCAAGGTCACTTGTGCGTTTTGCTGTCATTTTTTCTTTTAATTAAGGCAGCTTCAACATCATTTTGGAAGTGAGGTCTCTAGGTTTCCTAAAAACCTCATTGGCATGCGCCTAAATGGAAGAAAATTTGAGGCCACATTTGGCGCATTGAATTGCATTGCCACAAACACACAAACACAGAAACAAGATTTTTTCCCAACAAAGACTCGATTATTTTCTGCTGCACAGCCGCTTCACTTCGTTTTGCTACCCAGCAGCAACTACAACAACTCCTTGAATAAAGAAAGTTAGCAAAAAATATTTTAAAACTAAAATATATGAAAATAACACCCCTCTAAAAATGCTGGAATAAATAAATTTAAATAACAATAAATCAATACATTTAAAAGACACTTAATGAAGAAAATACTGCAAGTACATTTATGAAATTATACATATACCTATAAAAATGAGACGTACATCAATATCTGAAATACAAACAACCTGGACCAAATTGAAACGCTCACAGCAAATTCAAGCACTCACAGCAAATTCAAACGCTCACAGCAAATTCAAAGCTCACAGCAAATTTATGCGTCACAGCAAATTCAAGTGTCACAGCAAATTCAAATGCTCAAATGCAAATTCATTGGAATATGTGGATGGAACCGAGGCTGCACGTAGTGCTTTCCGACTTTTTTTAACTGGTTCCATAGATTTGGAGGTCAGAAATGTTTTCGACATGTTGTCACAAACAAGTTGTGTGCTTCTTGTTCGACTAACCAACCTTCTTTTAATTCCAAAGGGTCTGGAATTTTGATTTTTCCCACAACAAGTTCATTTTGATATTCCAGTTTTATTTCTTGGTTAACCTCCTCCACAGTTTTCGTAAGGGGTAAGTTATTCTCGGCAGCAGCAAAAACCTTTGCAGCAAGCTCATTTTTCTTTTCAGTGACTTTCAGACCATTTAACTGTAAAAAGCTTTTTAATTCCTAAACATTCATAGATCAGATTGTTTTCTTCCTTGGGTTTTATGCGCATGCTCAGTGCTCAATCCTTGTTAAGAAATTTTGGGCACCTTAGAGTCACTGCTCTGTAATAATAGGCACCAAGAGCAGTAAATAAATTGATTTATATTTGATTTTAATGTATCGTTTTTATGTGGGTATTTTGTGCATGCTCATTGCTCAGTCCCTGTTAATAAATTTGCGTGGCTCCATATCTAGGACTATTCAGCTTGGTCAACTTAGTAATCCTGTGACGTTTCATGTTTTTATCATCAAAATGAACAATTCAGCACTTATTTGGACGATAACAGTTGCACTAATGCATTTGTGATGAAATATCTCATTCTGAGGCAGATGCTGTGAGTTGCGTTTTTGTGGTTTCTCATGCTCTAATGCCTTATCTGCCAATTTAAATGCATTTGTGGTGTTTGTTAGTGATATAAGGATGTGAGAAGGTATTTGAATTGCTGACTAGGGTACCTACAGTCAGCAATTCAAATACCTTCTGAGATGGAAATTTTCGCTCGCCTGTCAAGGGTTGTTGATTGTGTTGCATAGAGCATTTTTTAACAGTGTGACTACTGGGGAAAGTTCCCCAGTAGGCCCAATGCTTTCCCCAGTAGTTAGCACCAAAATCACAGAATTTCCCCAGTAGTTTGGGCCCTTTAATTTCTCACTTACCTACATATTTATTTGTTGAACATCAACTTCCAAATCAATTTTTTTCAATTTATAAACTAAACTGAAGATGTGAACCGTTTCCAAAATTGAAAGATGAAAAAAACCGCCTTTATGCAGACAAAAAGAGTTTCTCGCTTGGAGTGCACACTTTTTTATATATGGGACTTTCAGTTTTGTCCAAATTCTAATACTCAAAATTCCTTAATAGTTTCTTAATCGTAACCGTACATTTACTAACCAAAGAGAGCATAAACGCAAGAAAAGCATTGAAATTCAAACTATGCTTAAAGTTGTGGCTAAAAAACATGGCCAGAAACTTGAAGAAGGCAAAACATAAGTTTTATTAAGAAGTGTCTACTCCATTTGTTTAGCCATCATTGTAATTCGTGGTGATATATTTTGAAAAGATCTTTAGAGATGTTGTCTTCCTGTAGTTTACTTATAAAGGAGTTCTTTATAGAATGTATATAACTACGAAAATTCTTTAATTAAAACAGTGTGTTTTACAGCAGCATAGACCTGTGTGCTTCCTTTTGTTATTACACTTTTGGGCCCTTTTTGTAAATTTTCCCCAGTAGTTGAAATTTCTTAAGAAATGCTCGAGACCCTTTCCATGTTGATGCTTAGCATCAAATAGAGAAAGGGTCTCTGTGGTTCGGCAAAGTTGTGTCCCCTTGATGGATTGATTTATGCCTTGATGTAGAAGGCGTTTATGATGACATTGACTTTGATAGTGTTGACAGGGAAGATGGTTCTACATCATAGAGATAGGATATAAGATAACCTAAAGTGCTAACGGCCGATAGTCCCTCTGTATAGTGAGTGAAGCCAAATTTTCCAGCCACGCACCCTCCAACAAAATGGCGGACAAAACTACACAGCTGAAGCTGTTACATTTGGACTACAACATATAAGGATACTGTTCTAAACCTGAAAGAAATGTTCAAAATCTTTGCAATATCATCTTTATGTTTATTGTATTGAAGTTTCATGACTTGTTATATAATTTTATCACTATTTCGAAATTGTACCTTACTTTGCAGCAGCTAGGCTAGGCCTAGACATTTCTTGACTGGTATCTGAGTAGAAACAAAGTAAAGATGTTGTCAAGCGATTTCAGAATAGTAATTCTTGGAAATTAACACAAAGGTAGAATAATTAAAGCAAATTGATGATACTAATTCTTTAACAACTAATTCTTTAACTTCTTTAACATGCATGTTTTAAATTCTGCCAAACGTATCATATCCGAAGAAGGTGTGTGGAAAAAATTTATTCTTCTGTGTGTACATGAACTAGCATGGAAACTTGATCAATTTTTTCCATATCTTGAAAAGCAATGGCTTGAGCCAAATGAACATGGAACACAGGATAGAACATTCAACATCAGATGGTCATCCCACTTCTACAGCAGCCTACATTTGTATAACGAGGCAAAAAGGCAGGGGTGCAAAATATAAGTCACATTATTATAATTTAAACATTCCTATTTGTATATATGCGCTTTAATAGTTACCCGGTTTCGCAACAAGCATGTCCCATTTGCTTGATAGTTGACGCGAGAATACATGGCCTAGGCCCGCAAAATTCAGTCTTTCAGCGCGGCGTATTCCCGTTGTATGCTTCGGAAATTATCTTTAACTGCTCAATAATGGTTTATTAATAATCTTCCATGTCTGCGGCCAATAATTTTTTAAATTGATCAATTTTTACTTAAAGAATTGAAGAAACATACGGCGGCTAGTGGGAGGTACCACTGCGACACTACACTAGCACTACAGCGTTAGCCTCTTTTTAGAATTGACGTCTCGTTTTCAAAAACGAATGTGAAAGTGGCTTATTACAAACAGCGTGACAAAGCAGAAATCATAAACCCTCTCAAATTGTAGACAATGAACTTTTGATGATGCTTAAATTGCATTGTGGAACAGCATTCCCTTTATTGCTGATTGGAACTTGAGTACATCTGGACTGTTTGTCCATCCGTTTCGAGCTCACACACATGAAAAAAGTAATTGAGCGTGATCATGGGAGAATCTGTAAATGAGCAAATAGCTCTGCCGATGTATATCTCTGCACAATATTTCTCTTGCAACAAAGCCAATGAACCCTGTTTTGCTTTGTGATTTTATTACTTGTGTACCAACAGGTGATTTTGCATGGAGTAATAGGTTGGCTGTGCTAATTAAGGCTTTTTCTTGTATGCAGAGAGAATACTCTTGTAATGGGGCTTTGTAACAATTAGTTCGCAGCGTCTGTTAGTTGAGGATGTCAAGTGCTAAACAGAACAGTTGCCTCAGAACCTTGAAAAGAAAAAGATTTCTTATATAAAAGGTATTCTATTCTAAATTGGAATTGGCTGTTATGGCTTGTTGTTATTATTTTATTATTACTATTGTTAATTAACCTTTAATTTTTTCCATTTTCAAGTCGTCACGTAAAACGTCACTTGCATTAGCAATAGATGCACTGAATTTTCTGTGTTGTACCATAAATAAATAAAACAGACAACCTTTTAAATTTGATAAGAACACAACACAATTCATTTTCTAGAAAATTGCTCAAAGTGTTTTTGGTTGTGCTCTTTAAACCTGGTTATAATGTTATTCTTAAACCCGGGCTGTTTGCACAAAAATCACAAGGGTCTTCAATAACCGACGGCTGTAGTGTCATAGTTCTGGCCGTGGCCTTTCAAGGGCAGGGCTAATGCACTAAGCGGCAGTTGGCCTGTATCATAGCCACCAGTGCTATGAAGTTCTCAGATGTCATAGCATCTTAGCATGGCCACTGTTCACGAAAAGGCATGAACTTTCATTTTGAATAATATAGTATAGCTTTTCTTTGAATGATCTCATATTACTGGGCATGGCCAACAAAAGTATATGTTCCTTTCCTCATCTCCGCAAATCCAAGAAAAATGCTGATAAACTGCTTCACTACAACAGTCTTTTAAACTAACAGAGGACATCGGCGTTTGTCTTTCTTAAAACGAAGACGCTGGTCATGATCCAATTTTCCTTGAGTTTGTAACAGACTAAAAGGTTTCGAAATACCCCAACGAACACTACCCGATGCAATATGATTCATGTTTAAACCTTTGAGATCCTTATTCTAAACATACACTCTGACTGACTGGCGCGAAAAGCAGATTAGACCAGTGCGATGAATTCTTGAGAATTCATAGCATGCTACGTCATTACTATGTAATGACGTAGCATGCTATGAATATAGTAGCTTCCTTAGTAATAATGACGTAGCATTACTACGTCATTATTACTAAGGAAGTATGTCGCTTGTGAGTGTTCTCATCAATTGTTTTCTTCCTCCTATGCTATGAGATTGAAGAAAGTCATAGCGTGCCAGCTTGGCTGTGATAACAGGTGCTGGCATTGTTAAGTATCCAGACGATGACATGGTGGTAAAATGCTTTGTCGAGTTATAAATGGAAACGAATAATTATCACATAATGAGATTAGTCTATAATGACAGGGTTATAAGCGAAAAGCCGGAATCATGGAAATTGGAAGGAGGTCTTTTCGCTTGTAAAGAACTACTAAATTTTTCATTTTCTTCAAATAAAAAGATTTCAGCTCTACAAAAAATTGCTATGAAACTCATAGCAGTCATAGCAGTCATAGCAGTATCCGCCGCCCATGCACATAAAGTACATTATATGCACATAAAGTACATTATCATTGGATAATTAACTCAGGTTTTATCATGTCTGAACATGGATTAAGAACATGAAAAAGGAATATGCATGTTAAAAATCAAACATACTTTTTTTTATTTCAACCTTTTTACTTCTTTCTGCTTTTCTTACATATTGTGATAACAAAAAAAGATTTAGAAATCCTGATAGTATGGGGCTTCTTGTGAGTTTTCAAGTGCAGGGTCTCTGTTGTGACTTGCATTAGCCATAGGTGTTGTTGTTGAGGACTCCCATTATAGTGCATTTGACCATGGTGTGGTGGAGATGGGTGTGGGTTTGAAATGGCAGTGGCTAACATTTGCATGCCTTGTACAATTCCATTTCCCAGGGAAGTCAAACAGGTTGTCATTTTTGATATTGCATCATCAAGTGTTTTGTTTGATTTTTCAAATGCTTCAAGCATGTCTTTTTTCATTGTCACATCATCCTTTTCTGTAGACATTAAAAATTGGTCTCTCTGAGCTTGGGACAGGCGTTCTTCCATATCCTTTCTGTTATTATCCACAAGCTTTGGTATACAGGAGACACGCATTTCTCCTTTTCCCTTGGTGGAAATGGGTGTTTCAGGTGTAGCCATTGATTCCTGATCAGCAGAATAATCACTATTGTCTACTGTAGAGGATTCTGTTGACAATAGATATAAAATTAATATATTACATGTATTTTTAAACCAGTGAGCTGAACTGTAGACATCACCAGCTTATCATAAGAACTGTTTTTTTTTGTATATATTGAAGTACCATCATTTTTCAAGGTTGGGTTTGGGTGGCTGTTATGGGTTTGATATCTACCTGCAGTGAGAAATGGCTATTGCTTACAATCAAAAAAACAATTATTCCTCATGAAGTATTTTCTATATATAGACACAATTTAGAAGCAATATATAGTAACTGCCACATTGAGAAGCTTCCTAATGATAAAATGTTTTCCTATCAACATTGAATGGCACTAAAAAGCAGGAACTGAATTTCTTGCAATCATTCAACACTCTGCTTTTGACTGTAGGCCTACATGTATTCCCCTAAGAAAGCTTTAATCAAAATAAAGTCTAAATTTCCAGACATGGAATCATAGTACCTTCAGAAATTTCAGTTTGACCTTCCTGTTCATCGCCACTGTTTAATGAAATTGTGTCTCCATCAATACCAAAAGATAATGAAGTGGTAGATGGCGATTCACCCCATATATCTGTCAGCAGGCCATAGTTGTCCTGCACAATTTTACCACTGCCGCTTCTTGTGGCTTTGTTCACGGCGATGTGATAGTCCTGTCTGACACTTTTTATTTTTTTCTTTGATTCTTTGATAGCCACTTCTTATCTTTGCTTTTTGGGCTTCTAACTCTTTCCGATATTCTTCGTACTCCCTGACATCCATGTCTTTAATACTAGGGATCATCACTCGCTTCGCTCGTTCGCCCCAGCCCGTCAAGTAAAAAAAGCTTAATCTGGTTGGCGCACTTCGTGCGCTGCATACGCTTACGCTGATGCCCCTTTCAACCCCATTTACAATGGGTTAGCTCGCTACGCTCGCCTGTCTATCTATTAACAAGAAACATTGACTGATAGGGGGCACTTCGAGCGCTGCATTCGCTTCGCTCATGCCTCTTTCAACCTCACGTACAATGGGTTACTCGCTGCACTCGCCTGTCTATCTTTATCAAGAAACATTGACTGATAGGGCGCACTTCGTGCGCTGCATTCGCATCGCTCATGCCTCTTTCAACCCCACGTACAATGCGTTAGCTCGCTGCGCTCGCCTGTCTATCTATTATCAAGAAACATTGACTGATAGGGCGCACTTCGTGCGCTGCATTCGCTTCGCTCATGCCTCTTTCAATTACACGTACAATGGGATAGCTCGCTGCGCTCGCCTGTGTATCTATTATCAAGAAACATTGACTGATAGGGCGCACTTCGTGCGCTGCATTCGCTTCGCTCATGCCTCTTTCAATTACACGTACAATGGGATAGCTCGCTGCGCTCGCCTGTGTATCTATTATCAAGAAACATTGACTGATAGGGCGCACTTCGCGCGCTGCATTCGCTTCGCTCATGCCTCTTTCAACCCCACGTACAATGGGTTAGCTCGCTGCGCTCGCCTGTCTATCTATTATCAAGAAACATTGACTGATAGGGCGCACTTCGTGTGTTGCATTCGCTTCGTCATGCCTCTTTCAACTCCATGTACAATTGATTAGCTCACTCCGCTCGCCTGTCTATCTTTTATCAAGAAACATTGACTGATAGGGCGCACTCCGTGTGCTGCATTCGCTTCGCTCATGCCTCTTTCAACTCCATGTACAATGGGTTAGCTCGCTGCGCTCGCCTGTCTATCTTTTATCAAGAAACATTGACTGATAGGGCGCACTTCGTGCGGTGCATTTGCTTCGCTCATGCCTCTGCCTACTCCTCTTGCAACAGTTTGGCTCGCTTTGCTCGCCTGATAACCCCTTATCATAATTTGTTTGTTAAAACTTTGGGCTTGATTACATTAGGCCTAAGCGTCGCAAGCATGCCGAAGCAACAATGTGGCGGCCGTACAAAAACTAAAACTATCTCACTCAAAAAACAAAACAAAGCTATCACCTGTGTTCTCAATTGTCTCCTGTAATTTTCCAGAGGTCTCTCAAACAATTAGCAAGGCTTTACAAACATAATTCAAGTCGTAAAACATTTTGAAAGGCGCCCAGTTATCCTTTGTGTTGAAAACAATAACACGCGTCTTCTCCAAAAGTACCTGCTGTTCAACCCAAGGGCTAATTTGCATGATAACGAAAAACGCGTGACTTTTCACATGAAGCCAGGAAAGAGCCAATCAAATTGCAGGAAAAGGCGAAACGGATCACGTGAAGAGCGAATACTCTTTTCGAAAATGGAGTTCGCGACGCGAATTTGAAAGTTTCGCCAGCGTAAACAGTCGTTTTTTCGTGATAGCACAATTAGTGGAGCAATTAATGGAATAACTCAAAAATTCTTTTAAAATAGGCTTGCAAAAATAGATAACTTTTGCCTACTCTGGAAGCGGAGCCTTTCCATGCAAGTGTCAACCTTTTGCGACCCCATTGAAAAAAGCCTTATTGATCACCGATTCGCCGTTTCGTCCCAGTGTTTTGAGGCGTTCGACCTATTGTTTCAGGTCGAATCTATTGTTTTAGGCAGAGTTTCGCCACCGTCACGTGACATCACAGAATAGTAATATTAGATCTTTGTTTGTTTCTGAGACACTTTCTCAGTCAAAATCTTCAGGGTAGTCAATGGCCATGCACAGATGTACTTCTTTATACAAGCTTGCTAGGTCAGCTTCAATGTCGATTGCGTTGTACTCGCACTGCGTTTTGAATTCTCTCACATACTTTAAAAGCACCTCCGCAGCTTCGGGTGACCAGGCAAACTTCCTGGGTTTTCTTGGAGGCACTGGATCGCTTGTAGGCTTAGGCCTAAATTTTCTTTTGGCGGTCTTCTGACTGTTGTTGGGAAGCTGGCTCGTTGAAGTCTTCGAGGAAATCACAGTGGCTGAGCCTTGGCCTTCATTTGGGACGTCCATAGACACATTGTAATCTTCTACCCTATTCTGTGTTTCTAAATTATCCTTTTCATTTTGATTTGCAATCGCTTCCAATTGGTATCTTATAGAAATACCAGGT